>QFES01007677.1:0-13005 GCA_003316375.1 Tylopilus plumbeoviolaceoides
TGACCCGCATCTCTTCATCGAGGACACTCCCGGCGGCTGTATCTCCCAGCTTCATTCCCTCTGCCAGCTCCTGTTGGATCTGCATCGTGACGGCCTTGAGCGGAATGAGCTCCGACATGATCGCTTGAGCAGACTCCACGGTATTCAAATGACGACGCATCCCAGCTTTAGCATTAATGAGATCCTTGAATGCCCCGGTCCGTAGGGCCTCCTCTCTATCATCACCCTCCTCTTTCCCCACGCGACTCCAGTTCGTGGTGACGATGCGAACATTTTTGAGGTTATCGTCACCACAGAGGGAGTGGAACATCCTGAGGTTCTTGCGCGACACACCGCCGAGTCGGGGGTCTGAGATGCGGTGCATGTAGATGATCCCATTGAGCTTCTGTCGTTCTCTGCCAAATGAAAGATGATCAGAATATCGTGATACAAGGGGGAACGAAATGTTGGTACACTCACCCTTCCCCGGGCTCCAAAAAACTCACGATTTTCTCAAGAATGTCCGTATCGGTGACACCCGCGCGCGAGTCGTCGAAACCAGGCGTATCGATGAGCATCACGGAGAGACCGGTCTTTTTGTCCACGTAACGAGCCGTCTGGATATCGGATGTTTCGGACTCGGGATTATGGCCGATGCGAATGCGCGCGTCAGTGGTGAGTTGGTTGATGAACTTCATTTATGCAATGTAAGCTTGTGCGCAATGATGTTCTCAGAGTCAATCACTTATCGTTGACTTTCCTAGCACCCGGAAGGGAGAACTAAGTCAGACAATCTGCTAATGTGGCCAAGGTAAACGTACCGGTGCCTGTTGCACCCATGACTCTATGCATTCGTATCAGCTCGAGAGTCTATGCCATGCGTCGAAAGGTATACATACGCAACCATGACATCTGGACTGGTATCTTGGTCGGCCGCTGACTTCTTCTGCGGAAATATTTGCGTGCTAGCAGTACCACAGCGACCCCCTGGCAGATGACATGGATGCCAGTGAGTTGAGTGTTGGCTTGAAATCGGACACCATACGAAGGTGATGCGATCATGGAGAAGGCAAACGTACCAGCCGCAGTTTCGACCGTGCCCCCCTGACTGCTGTGAGTTCACACCGAAATGATCAGGTCGAGAAGCCGTTCTGCACACTCAAGGAAATTATGCATACCTAACTTCCGAGCTTGCACTAGAAATGGTTACAGTATCTTGGTGGTTCTTCAGATCTAGCATTGTACTAGTAGGCAGCGAAGATCGAGATATGTAAGACTAGGTAAACTGTGGTGAGTGGTGAGAGTTAGGCTGGATGCCTGAAGTGGTTTGGGGGTCGTTCAGGCATCCATTTATACCGCATAACAGGGCTAGCGGCACCGCAGCGTATCATCGTTTCCAGCGGTCCTAGTTGGTCGGATTGTGCACCGGATTTGGTCTTGCTGCTGTCCGTGGTGCAGGATGCAGGAAATTGTTAAGGGTGGTGCTGCTACTGTGTGAAACCCTTTGTCCATGATACCGATCACCAGATTCGCCACTGGCACGGACATAGGGCGATACCCCGGGCCTCAATCACACCTTCCAATCTAAAACATCTTGGAAGTCAGCGTCGCCCCAGAAGTCAGATAGGTACTAGATGATGATCGAGATCCGACCACTGGGATTTAAATCGGCGTTCGCTCTGCATGATGGACATTTCACGATTCAACAGATCATTGGATGCGAATTGCGGGCTCCGGAATTTGCGTATCTGTCTGCATGTCATACCGCTCTCGGCGATGAGTCCGGGCGAGGTGATCCACCTCGCAGCGGCGATGCAGTTTGTCGGGTTCATTGAAGTTGGTGATTGGGACAATGTGGGCGGTGGACGATGGTGAGACGAAGTGAGTACGTTCCGACATATCAAGGTGAGCGACTCAGACTCATCGGACAGAATTGCAACCAATCGACGGGGATTCCCACGCCGCATTATTTGGATCATACCCGCGCGGCGACTGCACTGAACAGGACACATTGATGAGAACCGTGAAAGTACCGTTTGATCAACGGATTCTCTATATACATATCAGTGTCTAGTTTTACTGCATTCTTGTTCTGATCTTGCTTTCTTCGCTCCGTCACGGTAACACTGCGTCAGCTATACTTCCGAGTCTATATAAGATTTGCGGAGGGTCTCGGTCGCGATTGTGGCCGGTACGTGGACCTCGTCTGCAATCGCGGTGTGCGTCTCGGAACCCAACTCATCCATCCTGCTTGTTAGGGGACCTAGGATTTGCGCAGGGATTGCCCCATAAGACGATAACTGCCGACCGGGACACCAATGCACATGTAATGGTTGCGTTTGTGGCTTCTCCGCATAAGAAATGGGCTTCCGAGTTGATATGCATCCAGAGTCATGGGCGCATCGGACACTGGTACGTTTACTCAGTCACATTCAGGCTGAGCATGCTGCCTATGCTCAGTTCTCCCGTTCAAGTTCTGCCTACTAGGAAAAACATCGGTAAGTATTCGAGAACCTCGCCGATCACAAGCTGACATCGCTTAAATCAAGCTTCTTACCAACGACGAGTGTATTCACATCGGCCATAATCCCGAGTCCGAGACGATCGACGGCGTTCAGACGGCACGTTATGCCAATGTGGATGGAAGGACCGGACGCTCCGTGATGCTCATCGACACACCTGGTTTCAGGGTGTCATCAAGACGGACATCATTGAGAAAACTGTCCGCTTTTTGGAGCCCGCGGAAGGGTAAGTGTGCTTGAATTTCCTTCTGATCGTCTTGGATTGGCAGTGAACGACGGAAGCTCAATGGGATCATCTACATGCACCGCATCTCAGATCCCCGAGTGGGCGGTTTGTCGCGCAAGAACCTCAGGATGTTCCACTCCCTCCGAGTCTGTGGTGACGATAACGTTCGCATCGTCACCACGAACTGGGGCCACGTGGGAAAAGAGGAGGGCGACGACAGGGAGGAGGCCTTGCGGACCGAGGCATTCAAGGATCTTATCAATGCTAAAGCCGGCATGCGTCGCCATTTAAATACTGTGGAGTCTGCTCGAGCGATCATGTCGCAGCTCGTTCCGCTCAGCGCAGTCACGATGCAGATCCAGCGGGAGCTGGCAGACGGCATGGCGTTGGGAAATACATCCGCCGGGAGTGTCCTCACTGCAGAGATGCGGGAGATGCACGAAAAGGAGCTGGCGGAATTGAAGAAAGAGATGGGGGAGGCAGCGGAGAGGAATGACCTTGCATTACGAGCCGAGCTGGGGCGAAGGAGAGTATAGCACTCGAGCAAAAGATGGTGCTCGCCGAGGAGGATAAGGGAAGGTTGGCGAGAACTCTTCACGAGGCACGTAAAGATTCGGAAACTGAGCAGGTTACTTCCCTCACCCCGCGAAAGCGAACCAACGAGCAATATGCGGCTCTAAAGCGTCTTCCAAGCGAAATGGAGGCAGATGGCCGGCGACTCTCGGATCAGATCAAAGATGCCAAGGAAGCGTTCCAGAAGCTAGATGAAGAGCTGCGAGAAGCGAGGCGTGCAAACGAGTCCCTTCTGGAGCAGTTGGCGACGGAGCGCCGAGAGATGCGCGATCAGGCCGATAAACAATGCGTAGCTGTGCTGGATATGCAGGCGAAGACGGCAGAAGAGGCGAAGCGACTTGCAGCCGAGGTACAAGCTAGCGAAGAGCAGCGCCGGAAGCTGGAGGGAGAACAGCAAGAGGCGAGGCATAGATTCGATCGTCTGATGGAGCAATTCGCCATGGATCACGAAAAGCAGCTCGAACAGACGAGAAAACGATCCGAGTCTGAGACCAAGAGGAATGCTGAAGATGGAAGAAGAAACAAGCCGGCTCGCGATTTCGATTAGGGAGGAGGCTCCACGAGGAGATAAGGGAGAGGCTGAGCTCGACCGTGATGCAGTAGTTAGTTGGTTCTACAAGTCAGCTCAAGAAGGCTACTCACACACAAGCTGTCGTGGCAGAGCAGCATCAGGCTGACTCTACGCAGAACACCGAGGTGAGAAACACTGGCAGAGGCTTCAACTCACTGATCGCTCTAGTCGACGACTCGGACGAACGTTTGACTCGGGCCTGGTTCAACTCCACAGAAGTCTCGTGGGCTTGTCCAACACCAGTACTAGTGCATCGAAAGTTCACTGGCGATTCTGGCAATCAATGGAGTTCTTCAGGCCCGGAGACCGGCGTCCTACGAGTTAAATCTCAATCGAAGAGATGACAATTACAAGGGATCACTTGGCAAGTACATACTTACAAATCGAGATAAGACATGATTGAAACCAAATTACCGTCGATTCAGAAACTCACCCGCAAAAATGGAGAATACATCCTAAGGTTAGAGCATTGGTGACGGCCTACCACTTTCTCGGACCCAGACCAATCTCCTTGCCCGTGTTGTCCTTCATCGCTCTGACTCCCCAAAAGGCAAACTTGTACTTGGCTCCACTACCGTGACCCGCCTTTCGGTAAAGGCTGTCATAGCAGACGCCGAAGGAAAAGAAACCTTCAAAGAGCTCTTTCACCAAACCGTCCTGTTCCTTGACCCAGAGACGCTTTATCTTGAAGACGCCTTTGGCATTCTTGATACCACACGCAGGTAGTAGCCCGGTGTGTCCGACGAGACCCGGTCCTGTGGTGCTGTGCTCGGGGGCTTGGAAAGATGACCGCTCGGTAGGAGTGAACGAGAGGGATTTCTTGTACGTGAAAGAATTGAGTGTGATATCAAATGGACGTTCGGCCATAGGATCTAGCACCGTCCCACTCTCGAAGCGACCATGAGGCGGGGCGGACAAGGGCGTGTCTTGGGGTGCGAGGTAACAACGTGCAGTGTAGTCGTGTTTGGCCTGAGAAGCGAGGATCCTATCGTATACGGCGGGATAGTCGGGTACCGTGGCTCCTTGAGGAAAACAGAGTTTGACGAGGAAGGGAAGATACATTCCGTACAAATCGAAGTTACCAGAGAAAGTCGGCACTTGCTGTGCCACGATCGGCTGAGGAACAATGGGATGGATTCCTGGTCGGGTCTTCTCGCTAAACTCTACAGTTCGGTCCTTTGTGGTAGCTGTCACGTGTCCTTTCAACACTTTGGCGGGGGAGGGAGGCATGCCAGTGGGCCGAGCCGTGCTTTGCGAGGTGTGAATGGGCTGTGAGGCTTCTGGAGCCTGCTTTGTTCGCTTTGTTGGACGACGCTGGGCTGGTTTGGATGGATACGTGCTTCCTGGCGAAAGACTTGTCTCTCCTGAGAGCTGTCTTTTTAAACTTCCTGTCGAAGTGGATGTAGATGGACCTGGCTAATAAATAGCACACAGTTGGCGTAATATCATGTGAAGTGGACCCACTAACCTGCAAGGTGTGCATGTCTGTCAGAGCGGATGACTTAGAAGTGCCAGTGGAGGAGAAAGAAAGAAAGAAGAGGGCGCGTTTGAACAGTGAACACCGTGCGGCGGGTCACGTGATTAAAATCAACCATGTCACGCAAATGTCACGCACTTGATGCTTGATTGTCATCCAAAATTCCAAATGGCCAATTCCCTGCGAACGAGCTCTGCGGCGCCCCGCACTAGAACTGGTGTACTCCACGGCATTAGCATTTTGACAGCAGTTCTTCCCCATCCGTGCCAACTCGGAGAAACCTCGGACATCGATATTGTTCCGCGTCACATGCGCGACTACGAAGACTCTTAAGAGAGTGGAGCAACGCCCCACTTCTTTCTCTCACTTCCTCACCGTCCACAGAAATGCCCCCTTCAGATTTCGCGCATGCAAACGTCGACGAGATCGTTGAAAAACTCACCACAGATGAAGCGATCTCGCTGATCGCCGGTGTTGGCTTTTGGCACACACACGCGATACCTCGTCTGGGTATACCAGCCATCAAGGTCAGCGATGGTCCGAATGGCACGTGTATCTTCCCGCTGTATTCTGCTTCGCGCTAACCTGTGTGCAGGTATCAGAGGAAACCACTTCTTCATGAGTACACCTGCCAAGTGTCTCCCATCAGCTACTGCACTTGGTGCAACATGGGACACCCAGCTCATTGAGCAAGCTGGGTTCAAACTCCTGGCAGACGAGGCCAAGCTCAGAGCTGCTCCTGTCATCCTTGCCCCAACGTGCAACATCCAAAGGGTACGCTCGTCTGAAACGTATCATTGCGCCAGCTGACACGTGTTCACAATATAGAACCCTCTTGGAGGAAGGGTAAGGCTCTCACTGACGTTATAGTCGGATGTATGCTAACCTACCAAAGTCTTTTGAAAGTTTCTCGGAAGACCCTATACTTTCTGGCCTCATCGCTGCGGCGTATATCAAGGGTGTCCAGAAAAATGGTATTGGCACCACCATCAAACACTTTGTGTATGCCTATCTTCGTATGTCTTTCTATAATTGCAACTCATTTCCGATATCAGTTGCAACGACAAAGAGAATGATCGAATGGCGTATGATAGTATACTTAGCGAACGTGCTCTCCGTGAGATTTACCTAATGCCGTTCATGCTTGCGCAAAAGCATGCCAAACCTTGGTGCTTCATGACTGCGTGAGTGTGCTGAAGAACCTGTTCTTCTGCACTCACTGACCGTTCAATGCTCTCACTCTTAGTTATAATCGCGTCAACGGCACCCATGCATCCGAAAACCGTCACTTGCTTCAAGACATCCTCCGGAACGAATGGAAATTCGACGGGTTAATAATGAGTGATTGGTATGACCGGATTTGATCTTTGCTCCCGAGGATAAAATCCGCTTAACATCATTCATCATCCAGGTTCGGGATTTACAGCATTGACCTCAGTATAAATGCTGGATTGGACCTCGAGATGCCAGGAACAAACAAGTGGCGGTCGCTTGATCTGATGACTCGTTCAATTAGCTCTCGCAAGCTCACAGTCCGAACCGTTAAGGAGCGGGCAAGAAAGGTGGTCGAATTAGCCAAGCGAGTCGCACAAGAATCTCCCCAAGTAATCTGTCCTTTCCCAGCATCTTTAGCATGTGCTAACGTTTCCTTCAGATTTTGGATGGAGATGGTATTGAACGAACTGTTGAGAGTGATGAAGACAAAGCTCTCATGCGCAAGCTGGCAGCAGAGTCAATTGTCCTCTTGAAGAATGATCACAATCTTTTGCCTCTTCGGCCTCAGAACCTGAAAAAGATCGCAATTGTGGGTGGCAATGCGCAAGCTGTCGTCTTATCTGGGGGTGGTTCTGCTGCCTTGAAGCCTTCGTACTTTATTTCGCCGTACCAGGGTATTGTCAACGCCCTCCCACCAGATATCGAAGTAACTTACAGCGAAGGCGCTAGTAGTACGTCTTATCTTGCTCCCAAAGGGAAGTAGCTGACCATTGCATCAGCCTACATGGAAATGCCCACTCTTGACTTCGAACTTACGACGCCATCCGGAGAGCGCGGGTGGATTGGTACCTGGTACGCGCACGAAAGCGATGAGAGCATGACTCCCTCGAGCACACCTTATGAATCACGACTCGTGGATGAGACGCGTATCTTCATCAGCACTTCCGCACCAAAGGGGATCACTCGCAAGTGGACTATGAAACTTGAAGGCCAGCTGAAGCCTCGAACTCGCAATTGCACGTTCGAGTTCGGACTGACTGTATCCGGAAGGGCCAAGGTAGATATGTCCCTTTGTAGGGTGTGTTATCCTGACCCGTCTCCCCAGCTATTTGTTGACGGCAAACTAGTCATTGACAACTGGACGCGTCAGCGTCGTGGTGAATCGTTCTTCAATAGCGGCTCGCAAGAAGAGAAGGGTAGGGTTAACCTCAAAGCTGGCGTCAAGTACAACATCCTGGTCGTGTTCTGCAACGTCAGGGCGCCTGCAGATGGTGACGAGGACGAAACGGTCCAGGACAGCAACCCCGGTGTACGTCTTGGTGGTGCCGAAGTTCAAGATCCTGATGTGAAGATGGCCGAAGCCATCAAGCTGGCATCGGAGGCGGATGTTGCTATTGCCGTTGTTGGCCTGAATGCCGATTGGGAAACGGAAGGCTACGATAGGAAAACTTTGTCCCTACCTGGCCGAACCGACGAGCTGATCACCAAAGTGTTAACTGCGAACCCAAAGACGGTTGTGGTCACTCAATCCGTAAGGCAAATCCCCTCATCTTGCTGTGTCCTGTCTGAAGATGTTCCGATTATGGGTTAGGGCTCATCCATAACGCTCCCATGGGCGGACTCTGTTCCCGCTATCGTTCACTCCTGGTACCTCGGCAATGCAACTGGTGACGCCATTGCCGATGTTCTCTTTGGGAAGAAGAACCCATCAGGCAAACTCTCCCTAACGTTCCCCAAGAGACTCGAAGACATCGCCTCCCATGGTCATTTCCATTCGGAGAACGGTGTCCTGCGGTACGGAGAAGACTTGTTCGTCGTGCGTATCTCCTCTATGAGCGTCAGCTCGGGGGTAATTGATGATATATAGGGTTACAAACATTTCCAACACCGCGGTATCACCCCTCAATTTGCGTTCGGGTGAGTCGCCTACCAAGTGAAAGGCACGAACGCGTAACTGATGTACCACAGACACGGTCTTTCATATACCACGTTTAAGTTGTCCAACCTCAACCTCTCTACGCCCGTCATTGCAGATGGCGAATTCCACCTGACTGCTACAGTCACTGTGACCAACACGGGCTCGGTTACAGGGTCCGAGGTCGTGCAGCTGTACGTGTCGATGCCCAAGACATCCGAGTTGACCCACCCCCCGCGCCTGCTCCGTGCGTTTGGCAAGGTGAAAGACCTCGCACCCGGCGCAAGGGCACAGGTCGTGCTGGTGCTCGACAAGATCTCGGTGTCCTACTGGGAGGACCGGATCAATAGCTGGGTGATCGAATGCGGAGAGTACGGGGTGAGCGTTGGGCCGAGCAGCGACGTGCTGCCGTTGACGGCGAGCTTTGTGGTGAACAAGACCGTGGAGTGGAGTGGGTTGTAGAGATCTCTTGTACGTTGTGATGTCAAGCCTCCTGTGTTGTACGATACCTGTTGTAAACCAATGTACGATCACCGCTCGAGTTAAACCTCTGGTATTGATTGAAACGAATGGTACATACTGAACAATCGCGAGGACAAATATAATCAATTGAGTGCGTGCAAGGGAGCAATGGTACATGAGATTCGTGCAAGGAAGGATACACAGTGCGGTAAGAACCCCAGTCTAGACCGTCCATAGTCTACATACATATATCAAAGCGAATAATCAATGAATGGGGGGGATGGAAGAAGAGGCTGCTTTGAAAAGGCGTGGGTCGTGGATGTCAAAAGGAAACGCAAAAAATGTGAGTAGGTGTCGCATGTCACGCTGAATCGGAATCGAAGAGCGAGATGGGTCGTTGCAGCGGTGCAGGGGAGCGCGTCAGCTCCTCGTCGAGTCCAGTATCATCGGGGTCTTGGTCCTTCCGTCTATCGCGCTCGTAATCTCGCCCGAAATCGCGCCCTCTATCATGGTCTCGTGCCCGTTCCCGTTCCCGCTCCCAGTCACGCACGTCTCGGTGTCTTTCACGGGCTCTCTCCCTCTCCCTGTCTCCGTCCCACTCCCACTCCCGATCCCAATCCCGATCTCGATCTCGATCACGGTCTCTGTACTGACGATGCGACGTCTGCGGACGCACAGGCGGCGCCGGGTACATCACCCCCGGTGGCAACGGCGCCGCCTCATACACACCCGCGTACCGACCCATCGACGTCGACGCGCTCTGCGACCGCGCACGGCCGTACCCACCGCCGCCACTGCCCTGGCTCCCAGCCCTCCCCACGCCCCTGTCTGGCGGTGCGCCAGGGAGCGGGGTCGGGGTGCGGTTGGAAAGCAGGAGGGGCCCGGGGGTGGGGATGCCGCGATCGTAAGTGCGGCGGTGCTCGCGTTCGGGACCTGACTTGGTCCCGCTCGACGACGACGTGGTGTGGCCAGGCGGAGCGTAAGGGATGAACCCGGCGGGTAAGGTGGCGTACGGCGTCCCGGAGCGCGGCGGGGCGACGTCGTACGAGGACGAGGATGAGGGGGCGGGGGCGTGGTCACGGCTGTGCGGACGGGACGATGGGGGTGGAGGCTGCGTGTGGTGGCTCGTGTCCTCCTGCGGTAAAGGTCGGTTCGCTGCCTCGGGGCTCAGCAGCTCCGGCTGCGCCGCAATTGTCGCAGACGGCGACATGGTTGTCTCGGGTTCCGACTATGACATGTGAACCACCCCGAATTCGATGCGTGTGCGCGGAAGCGACAAGGGCTCAGTGAGTGGACAAGCACGTGCGCAAACAAGGGACGCTTACCGGTGATTCGACTACGATGTTGGGAATGCTGCCACTGCCCCCCGAGCCAGGACGTTGACGTTGACGGACGCGTTTACGGTGATACTCGACCAGGGGGCGGAAGCGTGTGGAATTTGAGTCATCTTCTGGATGCGGCTGTCCTGCAGTGGGTTCAGTCGGCACGGGTGTACGGGACCGCGGGTCGTCGTTGTCCCCGAGGGGCGTGGGCGTCACGACTTCCCGTGGCCGGTAAAATTTTGGTACTCTGTGTGGAGGGGCAGCTGCGGGTGTCTTTTGGTAGGGGTCAGTATGATGAGCCAAGGGTGGAAAAGGCAAACTTACATATGGACGCGGCGGAGGCCCGGGCACGATATCAATGTCCGCTCGCCACTGATCAGCGATGTTTTCTGCCTCCGTTCTACTGGAATAGCGGCGTTCAGGGTCACGATGCTCGTTTCGAGATGTGCTCTCCCTGGAGGGTTGACTCCCGCTCCTCGGTCTTCCGACGTAAACTTCGTTCCGTAACGAACTCCCCGGTCGCTTATTCACTATATCGTACTGCGAAAGATGGGTAGAAGCGCGAGATCCAAACGATGGCGCGCGCGGAATCGATGGCGGGGGGACGGATGTTTGATAAGCATAATCGCGAGACCGAGCAGGCGGCGGAACTGGAGTTGGCTCTTGATGAGGGGTTCCGCGACGATCCTGGACCTCAATCGGAGGAGCACTGGGCGAGGCTGGAATGGGATGCTGCAATTGGTGCGGGGATGGTATGTGAATTTGGGACGTGCGAGAATCGACTCTGGGGATCCATCCATCGTCGATAGGAACGCTAATCGGTTGGGCAGGTATGATTGGACTGGGGCGGATTGGGATCGGGTGAATGGTTTCTGGCCCATCAGGGTCACGGGACGGGGAGGGCTGATGCTCAGGAGAGGGCGTGTGGACGCGGACAGGGAGCGGCGGCGCCAAAGCGGCATCGAACGTAGGTGCTGGGGGCCCCGAATCCATCGCAGGATATGGTCGTGGACCCATACGTTCTTCATCTGTACTGGACTCGCCGGGTTCGGGAACATTTTCGCTGTCATCATTCATTTCTAGGGAGAAAGGGTAATGAGGAAGTCGGTCCGGTGACACTGTGAACCGGCCACCTCTACCATCGTCATAGCCTACCCTGCGGCCCATGGATAGTCCTTGCCTGTATCCCAATCGGCGGCCCTCCTCGCGTGCAAGCGTAATGAGTTTTTCTTCTTGCAGCTTCCTCGCCTTTGTTCTGGCCCTTGCAGCCTCAGCCTCGGCTTCGTTTCGTTGGTTTGATACTTGATCGATGATATCCTGGGCTCGAAAGATCTCTTTCTGCGCATTGTCAAGTTGCAGCTTGTACAATTTGAGTTCTTCTCGAAGCCTCGCCGAATCCTGTTCTGCACGTTCACGATTCTCAGTGGCGATCCGCAGCCGATGAAAGTAATCGAGGGCACGACGTTCAGCGGCATTGGCGCGGGATGATTCCGCTTCGAGGCGTTCAGTGGTGGCGACGAGAGTGGCCTTGATGTCGCGGACTTCCTCCTCCCGGGAGATGAGGCGTGCTAACAGGTGGCTGCTGCTAGAGCCGGTTTTAGAGCCACGTCGGGGGTGGGAATGGAAGTACGTATGATCCCCCGATGACAATGAGGATGGGCTGGAGTTGACATCAACAGGATGTTCATGGGCAATGCGTGCCCTTGACGAGAGGAGAAAGAGTGTTTGATGCAAGTCAGCTTATTATCGCACCCACGGACCGAAGAAACACAACACCTGTGCTCGTCGTCGTCGAAATCAGCGGACATCTGGCATCAGTAGAGATGCGAGACCAGTATGGTCAACGTCTGGGAAAGCGAAGCTGGCACAGCAACTGGAGGGATGAAAGGGAGTATGGCGGGATGGAAGTCGCACGGCAGGCAACGTTGCAGGCAAGGATAGCGTCAGAAGGTCTGCCTCGTGTATTACAGCAGAGAGAACCACTGCGAAGTCGTAATCTGCGATCAGCAGACGCAAGCGCTAAGGGGAGAAGTCATGCTTCGATGGTGCGAGTGACACCAGATCCTGGCCAGGTCATATCTAGAACACGTGGTCTGGGCATGTAAGCGTGTATCCGAGCCAGTCCGTGGAATATACAAGCCTTGTGCGGGGTCCAGCAGTCCATCAGATAATTAATCAGGATCATTCTGAGTCGGGCTGCCGCGGTACACGAGGCAAACACGTGTCAGCAAATACGGCGGGTGTAGGATATCTCCACCTAAATCATGCGAAGTATCTGCACCCGAGTACGTTTGTACGCTCTTGAGTCATATCAAAGGACTGTATGATCGTGTGCCAGGGGTGAGACTGAGTCACGGTGGGGCTTCTTCTGCGTTCGGGTAGTCTGGAGGTTGAAATTTTGAGATGGCAACGCTGGCAGATAGTATACGGGTGGTCATTCCTGCGCGAAACAAACGACATTGGCCGGATCGGAGCTCTGTAGTCTGTTGACGACTCACTATAACGACCTGAGTGCAGGTTGGCAACTGACCCTGCCAACGGTGACGAAGAAGGTAGGAAGAAAAAGAAAAAAAAGTTTGACCGAACAGAGACACGCCGGCGGGTCGGGTAACAAAGCACACTGGTAGTACAAGCGTAGTAGACGACGCGTAGACAATAGGTCAAGGACTCAAAGCGACTTCTCGGAGTGGTCGCGTGACAAAGGGTCGCATGTGATTAGTCAGCATCCAATCATATGAGAAAT
>QFES01007681.1:0-11738 GCA_003316375.1 Tylopilus plumbeoviolaceoides
AAAATGGCGATGGGAAGTGGTGGGACTTTCAAGGATACATTTTGGAATGAGGTAGCTAGCAAATTCCTTCTGCCTACTCACGGGAAGCCAAAGACGGCAGAGACCTGCAGGGAAAAGTGGAAGAGGGTAAGTCTTTTTTTCCTCGTGTATTTATGCTTCTGATCAGAACATTTGTAGATGAAAAGTATCTATGATGTGGTCGATAAGATCGCAAACACGTCGGGACTTGCATATTCCATGGAGAGGGGGGCAGATATTGGACTGGAGAGTCAGCATGTATGGGACGGCATCGTGAAGGTACGTTCTCATACTATGTACCATCTACTAATAATGAGCGTGATGCTGACAGAATACGAAAGGCACAGCGAGGTTCAAAAACAAGGGCTGGGTCCACTACGACAAAATGAAACAGCTGCTGCCGTCAAGAAGCAAAGGTGCCCACAAGTTCACAGCCCGGAATGCCCCTGTTCTCCTGTCAAGTACCTCGCAGTCTTCTGTCTCGTCACCCTCCCTCGCCACTCATCAAACTACCAGCCAGTCTGCCGGTGAAGGAAGCGGTTTGGGGGAATGCAGTACCATCGGGACGATCACACTGCCAGCGGCTGCCGTTGCTATGAACAATCGGTGAGTAATATTAGATTATAATCTCATACTCTAGTGCCGACGTAGGTTTACTCAGGCCATGGCCAAACGAACCCACCACCTTGTATCCCGGCTCTGAGGTGGACTCGCTCGTCGGCGGGCCAAGATCAAATCGGCCTACTATATCACTGGATCGGCCAGATCGGCCTGGCAGCGCATTATATGCATTCCCGTCATCACCTTCAGCCTCTCAGGCGCCTTCGATTCCATCTTCGTATGTCGACTCCGCTGCGAGTTCACTCAAACCATCTTCAAGCATCTCGAACAAGCGCAAAGCCGATGACGACGACATTTCCATGGCATCAGCCCCTCATGCATCAGTGGTGAGTGCAGCTTCGGGCCTGGCTGGAGCGTCTACAAGTAGTCGGCCCGGGAAACGACGTGCAGGCTGTCCAGCATCTCAAGATGTCACCGCCCTTCGTGATGATCTCAGCGCATTCCATTCCGCCTTCCAAGTCAACTTCCAAGCAAACGCTGACCTCATGGCACGCGTCATTCAGTCACGACCATCCAATCAGCCACCTCAACTCATCATGCCATTGAATGCCGCCAATGCCACCGCCAAAAAAAGGAACATTGCAAGAGCAACACTCCTTGAGCGTGAGCAGGGCTTCCTGACATCGGACGAGCTGTTCATTGTGTTCGACGTTCTAAGGGAGAGCAACGACAATGTTGATGAATATTTACTACTTGCGACGTCGCATGCCAGTACGGATGATGTTCGGCATGGCTGGTTGAAGAGAAGGATTGCTGAGGCACTGGCAAAGCGTTCGACCAATGTTGTTACTAGTACTGAGCACGAATAAACCTTGCGTTTGTCTGACCGCATCAATACTATTGTGAAGTCTGCGTAACTACTGGTACGAAACATCTTGCATGCCACAGCTACTGACATAGATCAAATGATCCTGCCAAAGATCACCCGCAATCTCATCCCGCTTGGTTGCCATTGCGTCACGCTCACCGGCCGTGATGAAACCACTCACGACGGTGCCATATGTTCCCAGTTCATCGGCTGAGCCTCCTGCCAAGGCCTCTGCTGCAGCTCGTTCCGCCTCACGGTCTCTCAAATCTTCGGGGTCGTGGTACCGAATGATATTGTGGATGCAACACAGTGCAGGGGGGATGCGAGCTTGTATAGCCATGCTGTACTCGGGAGGGATCACAAGGATTCGAAATCGCCGCTTGAGAACTCCAATGATCCGCTCGACAACGTTGTGGAGCTGTGCATGGCGCAGATTAAAGTATTCATGGGCGTTGTTGGGTCTTTAGAACAAATGTAAGCCATTGGATGTACTAGTAGGAGGAGTGAGATGTACCTTATCCGTGCACGCTCCCATTCAGGTAAATGATACCATATCCCACGGTATGGTACCAGGAGCTGGGGACATATCGGATAACCGGCGTCAGCCAGGTAGTACTTGCCAGCGGGTATTGTAAAATCCGTTGTACAAGCGTCGTGGTAGACCGATGCGTCGGCCATTGATCCTTCCCACCCACTGAGGACGTACATGAATTCGAGGTCGAAATTGCAGCAAACAAGACAGTTCTGTGAATGAAAGCCCTTTCGGTTGCAAGTTGCTTCCCTCTCAGCTGCCGAGGGAGTGCAGGCGATGTGTGTTCCGTCAATCGCACCAATAGCGTCTTTGAAGTAGGGATATACAGTTGGATCATTAGTGATACGCGTAGGGGTAGGATCGTCCCCATGCGGTAGCTGGACATATTTGGTGTAGATTCCAGGTGAGGAAAAAGCAGCTAACATCTTGCGGAAATATCTACGAGCAGTTGTTAGTTGCCTTGAAGCAAAACAAGCTTGAAGCGTACTTGGATATTGTGTCGCTTGATTGCTGAAAGCGCTCCCCGACGTGCCTACATGACAGGCCTGTCACGCATGTATACAAGAAGATGGCAAGTTGTTCCTCGAGTGTGACATGTTTGGAGTGCGAGTATCCGTGAGACGACAGTTCATCAACAAGCTGTTGGAAGACATGCTTCCGGACACCCAGTTCATTGCGGATACGGTCGGGATGGCCGTTGAGAAGTTCTAGGACCCACATCGGGCCAGTCAGGATAGACGTATGGTAAGGGATACGCTCCGCTTGGTCGGCGGCTGCTGTGATCGCCTCAGCCATGACAACAATGGCTTTCATTACAACCTGGTTCATTTGCTGGTTCTGGAGGAGGAGAAGTTGGAGCAAGAAATCAGTATCCTCATCAGTATCATCATCTTGGAAACCGGAATCATGGAATGTATCACTTTCCTCGTCGCTGTCGAGCATTTGAAGATCTCTGATCATATCGATCACATACCGCTTAGGTGATTAGATATTTTGCAACTCCGTTTCAATTTCCAGAAGGGGAAGGCTTATGCAACTATCGGTCTTTGTTGAAAACTCTGCACAGGTTTGTCTCCCGTCTGGGCTCTTAGTGGCTTGACACGTCGGGCATGACCAACAAAACTTATCGATCTCCCGGCCGATTTTTGGCCACCAGTACCATCTGTGGACATAATCCGCTGTTCTTAGGGCACCAAAGTGCCCCAGAGTCTTATGACTCTGATCGATAATCATGGCGACTATTGTGTCGCCCTTGAACTTTGCATGGGGGAGGCATAGGACCTCCTTCTCCCTGCGACTCTTCGTGAGGATTAGACCATCCTTCACTGAGAAGAGCGGGAAATGGCTTCAATGGGTTAGCCAATATTTTTGCATAGAAGGGTTCCTTCGGGTATCCTTCCTTGATCGCCTTGAGGAGATCGGGTTGATTCCCGTACTCTACTGGAGGGACTTGAGATGTCCCGGCGGATTCGAGAACTGTAGGGTCCTCCCTCACATTTGTGCGGGGAGTCTCCTCAGCTGTCCTTTCCACTGCTGAGGCCATTTCTTGCGCTTCCAGTATTCTGGCTTCTCGCTTTTCCACAAGCCTTCTGCTCTTTCGAGGAGCTATCTCCTCAATGGCGGTCGCCCTTAGCTCTTGCCAATGATCTTGGGGTAGATCATCCCCTTCTGGGTCAAGGCAGATATCCGCATTCGCCCAGTCGATTTCCTCGTCGAGGGAGTTGTCTCCCTCCTCTCTCTCATAATATCAAGACAGGCAATCTGCCACGCGGTTCTCAGAACCCTTGGCATAGACCAGTGTCGTGTTGAATTGCGACATATAATCTACCCAGCGTACTTGTCTGCTGGACAGCTTCCGCTGTGTTTGGAGGTAGCTCAGTGCCTCATGATCGGTAACAATCGTAAATCTGAACCCAAGGAGTTTATCCTCCCATTTGAGCAGGGCCTCGATAATTGCAAGGGTCTCCCGCTCAAATGTGCGGTAATTCTGTTGAGCGTCGCTCAATTTTTTTGACATAAAGCCTGCCAGGCGACACATTCACCAATCAGGCCCTTGCCCATACAGTGCACCTACCCCGTACAGGGAAGCATCGCACACGAGCCATATAGGCTCTTCTTTGCTCGGGTTGATGGGCTTGAGCACCGGGTACTTCAAGTTGCATGCCAGATCTTTGATCATCTGGAAACATCGGTTGTGGACTTCTCTCCACTTGAACGGGTGTCCATTTCTTTGGATTCCCATCAAGGGCATAGCATATGCCGATACTTCTGGCAGGAACTGTGCCACATATTCAACGAGACCTACAAAGTGTTGCACTTCGTTCAGGGACCTTGGAGTCCTCCAGTTACGGATCTTGGACATTTTGTCCTTATCGGCGTGTACACCCTTTTCATCAATGAGATGACCGAGGCAATCCAGCCTCCACGCATAAAGGTCGCACTTCTCCTTTTCCAGGAAGAAGTCCGCCCTTTCGAGGATCTCAAATGTGATTTGGAGGTGATGCTCATGGTCCTCCAAGGTGTTGCTAAAGACGAATATATCGTCAAGGTAGACGTATACAAAGCGTCCAATGTGATCTCTAAAGATCATGGTCATCAGACATTGAAACATCGCTGGGGCATTGCAGTCCCCTTGCTGCATGACTTGGCTAATAAAGGTCCCATAGACCGTTGAGAAGGCTGTTTTCCAAACGTCTTCCGGTTCGATCCGGACCTGTTCGTACGCATTCGACAGGTCAATTTTTGAGCGATATCTCGCTCTGGCTACATCCATACGGATCTGATCTTGATCCGGGAACGGCATCACGTCTTTGACTGTGTTGTCATTCCTCTTTCGACAGTCAATGACTGTCCTCAGCTTCCCGTTTTTCTTCGGGATGCAGAGCATCGGAGCGGCCTGTGGGACGCTCTTCATGACCCACCATTCTGCGTCAGTGTACAGTCGGATTTTATCCGACAATTGTTGTTTCAGCGTGTCAGCGCACCTGGGGAGGTGATAAGCGTATTGCTTGCCCTCTTCGATCAGCGGGATGCGATGATTAACTTCCCGCATCGGAGGAAGTCTTGGGACCATTCCTCCGAGTCGTTGCCTATATCTTCGGAACCACTGTTCCCTTAATTGAGGTATATCCTCATCGGACAAGCCCTTGTCCGGCATCCAGCGCATACTCATAGCAGCCAAACGCTGCGTTTTTTGGGTCTGGGTATCTGGTACTCTGATCCCTTCCCTCTGCGAGCCCTCACGAGGTCGGTTAGACCGCGTAGGGCTCGACCGTCAATGATCTCGAGGAGAGGGTCAAACTGGACGTTTGGCCAGTTTGTCCTCCTCTGACAAGGCGACAGTAACGTCGCCAATGCGAACACTTAGGTTCGCAAAGTTGATGACTGCATTGTGTTCCCTGAGGAAGGGTATCCCCAGGATGCAGTCATAACAGTCGATGTTTGCGACATCGAAATATATTCGGGAGGTTTTACCCCCAAATTGAATATTCGAAGGGCCCCCATGGGTTATCTTCGAACGGCTTCCAATGCAGCCCAGCTGCAGCGTTAGCTGCTGTTCCAAGGGGAATATCTTCATCCCTGTGACCTTAGCAAACGCTGGGCTCACAAAGTTACCAGTACTTCCGGTGTCAATCATTATGTAGGCGGAACATCTGCCGATCTTTGCTTCGATTGTTGCGCACTTGCACAACTGTGGGGCAATCTTTGGTCGCGTATCCAAAGTGGGCTTAACCACAGGTTTTGAGTTCATTGCATACCGAAATGCACGGGAGTTGTCCCCCTGGCGCTCAATAGCTGCCATTCGAATCATGGGCTCTTCGCCTGGGTCATTCCAGTCAATTGTAACCGAGCCATGTGGTGTATTTACCATGACATCATCAGAGAAGATGTGGACATCACGCGGAAGCATAGGGAATAGCATGTTGTCTATTCGTTGCAGCTCTTCTGCAACAAACCTGGGGTTTCGTACCCCATTCCGTGCAATGTTATGGGCATTGTCTCCTGCCCTCTCTGAGGCGTCCTTAATTGCCCGGCTTATTTTTGCAGTATGTTCTGCGAGGGTACGTAGAGCGTGCCGGACCCGATCTAGGTCCATGCCCTGTCCTTGCATCTGGGCTCTGTCGCATTCGTCCCATCCGCAATCGTACTCGCGTTTAGCGAATTGCTCTGGTAGCAGCTGAGCTACGTTAAGTGAGGGGTTATCCTCAACAGCACTCTCGGTGATGTGCTTGATGCGTCGCTGGCATTCGTCGCACTCATCCCTGTGGAGGGGTCCGTAGGTTTTGGACCATATCCACTTCCGTTCACTGAGGGGAATGTTCTCCCCACTAACCTCCAGCGTATCGGTCACCATTGTAACATCATGAGCGTCCAGCGCTCTTGGGGTCGATCCCCCTGATTCTTGGGCTAATGTCTCAATGGTGCCGTCGCGGCTGATGTACATCTTTCCGCGAGGCATGGATATTTCCACCGAGTCGATGTTGATGTCGACGCCTGCTTGTTGCTCGCGCAGAGCACGAAGTTTCTGGACAAGCTTTGCGAGTCCACATTGGATGGTAATGCCATCCTCGTCCAGGCGTTCAGCCTCATGCTGGAGACCCATGATCTCCTTGATGAGCGAAACACGCTCAGTATCCATATGACGGATGTAATATCCCATCATTTGGGCAGCGGTCTGCAACCGCTCTTCGGTTGTTCCTGAGGGGGTTTCCCTCATTAGTTTCCCAATGTCGATTCCTCGACGGAACTCCTTTTGCGTGAGTTCGGTTGGGGCGTTGATCGCTGCCTCGACCGATGAGTTCGGGTTGCTCATTGTGGCCATGATATGATTGTTGTGGGAGTCACATTCCCCACATTCCCTTACATGCACGGGGCCGAACTGGCAGGACCAGCACCAATCCCCCAATGTGGGAGGTTCTTCCCTGCGCATCATAGCGCACCTGATGACTTCGTCGTCACTGTTCCCATCGGACGATTCTTCGTCCTGGCGTATTGCGCCAAGGTAGGTGACTGGTTTGTCATCTTCCCCGACTTCGTACTCATCGGAGGAAGCAGCTAGTTCAACGATTTCATCATCGTCCCCTGTTTCCTCCTGAGGAATGGTATTCAGAGAACCCTCTCCTCCAGTTTGAGGCTCTTCGCCTCCCTGGCCTTCTGGAGAGCCTTCTCCCTCGCTTTGCACCTCTGCCACAAACAAGCAACGCTTTTGGTATGAGCCTTGGCCCTTGTTTTTGTCAGGACAATCAGGGGCCATATGGCCCTCCTTTCCACAATCAAAGCAGTGGATCCCCTTCAGGAATCCACGTGCCTTCGGTTTATACGCCGACTTAAATTCTGGGGCTTTCCCCTGATCCTGATTGGGTTTTGGCATGAATGCACGCCCGGGGTTCCGGAACCTTGTCTTATTCCTATAGAGGGTGTTCCCTTTCCTGAAGAACTTAGGCTTTTCGCCCGACTCGTCCTTCGGGGAGTGTTCATGACCCTTGTCATGTTTATGTGAGCTGCCGCCCTGTTGTTGGCGCTGCTTGCTCGATTCGTTCCAGGAGGGCTTACCTCCATAGTGCTGCTTAGCACGATTATGGAGGTCCATTGCCTTATTGGCAGTCTCGACCTTCCGGACTTCCTCCAGGATCTCCCTCATTGTGGAGTGCTCGGCCAATATACCATGGGCTTTGAACATTGTTTCGACCACGGACGATGGTAGTCCAAGGAGGAATTTCCTCTGGAACGAGTAATCGTCAGGTGGTTGCACCATGCGGCTAGCTCGGCGTCTCAGTTCGTTATAGAAGGCAAGTGCGCCCTTCACATGACTGTATCTCATGCGGTCATACTGGTCGGCCGCGTGCTGGGCGGATGCTTTGTGCACAAACTGCCTGAAGAGCTTGCAAATGAGCTCCTCGAACGTCCAATCATGGACTACACGATCAGGGGATGCGACCTCCTGGTCATACCATTGTGAGGCCATGTCCTCCAGGAATAATCCTGTATAGAGGACGCGATCACCCTCATGGTCTGGACCTGTGATTTTAAAGGTCCTATAATACCTGAGTATTTGACTGACCCAGTCGTCAAATTTCTCGAGGTCATCTTGACCTCCATACTTTCCAGGTTTAGGCGGGCTCATCACCTTTACCTCGGGACCGACTGGTCCAGTCGCATAACCGACTTGTTCTCTGATGCGGTCAATATACCGCTGTTGCATGTGATCGACGTATTGTGCATTTCCGGGGGTTTGTTCCCTGAGATACTAACGATTGGGGTGTCCGCCCCCGGGAGGACCTTGTCCTGGTCCTCTGTCCGGGTCGTCCAGATCGTCCAGATCTTCATTCCGAGGGGGTCCTCCACCAGGAGGATCACCACCAGGTGGGCCTCCACGTCCGGGAGGACCACCCCTAGGAGGTCCATTGCCTCCAATCTCATCGAAGCGGCCACCTCCTCGGTTATGGAACCGGATTATGGGGATGGGATCCTCTGACTCATTTTCGTCAGGGTCCGTCCCATCCAAGCTATCCCTATCGGGAGGGTCCCCTCCTGGAGCTGCCGCTCCACCATTTGTATCTCGGCGAAGAATTTCTTCACCCCGGTCACGTCCGAATATGTGTCGGAGGATATCCGAGTTCCACCCGGACAGATAAGCAGGGCAGTTCGGCATGTTGGGAGCTAATCCCTCAGGACGATGCCTGTCCCTTGTACAAATCCATTGGGGATTCTGAGGAGTTTCTCCTCGTTCAAGTTTGATCAGATGATCACTCTCACCGACCTTGCTGCTAGCCGGGGAGGTCCTACCGATCTCATCAGCAAACCCCTTATGTAATGTGCAGCACTGTACAGCTCTGTACAGTCACACTACAGTGCCACAATGTTACAGATAGGTCCCCCTTTGTACAGTCCTGTACAATGAGTTACAATGAGCTAAAATATAGTTATTTTCATGTTGTGTTTAAATTTGATGTCTGTAGTGCATCTGTGGTATGTCTGTAGTGCACTGTAGGTCTGTAGCCCCTGTGTGAAACAAAGGGGTTTGCTGATGCTCCTCATTTATGGCCACGCGGAAGCGGTCGACCATGCGGGCTTGAGCACGTCCAGGTTCTATACTGTGGTTATCAAAACCACCTGGGCCTTGCCCATAATCCACCCATTGGCGGTGCATCTCATTGAGATAGTCAATGACGTTCTCATAGATTTGCACCGGGTGAAGAGGGGCATCCCTCAGTGCAGAAACGCGGAATGACGTTTCCGCTGAAGGGAGGCGCATAGGGGGTCTAGCTCCCTCAGTAAATATCTGACCGAGGGGACTTTCGTCCCTCGTCGGAGCCTCTTGCTCCACAGAAAGGCGAGTTAGTTCTCTCTCCATATTCTGAGGTGTGAGGGGGCTTAGCGCCTCTGCCGTTATACTGGAGACACCCTCCGTCGCTTCTCTCGTGACTCGCTCGATGCTGGTATCTCGGCGTTGGGGGTCGTACTCCCCAGGCATCGGATTGCTCGTGGCCTTGGGTCCTTTTTCCTTAGACCCTTGGCCACTTCTTTTGGCCTCCTCACGGGGCGCTTGCCCCTTCTGCTTGGCTTTTTTAGTCATGCGCTTTCCTTCGGGCGGACCCTTGGCAGGGTCAGGATTATTTTTATCGGGAGGCGGATCGCCTCCACTTCCAGGCAGTTGTGAGACCGCCGCTCGTGTATGACTACGAGTTACTGTGCGACTCATGGGGGAATCCCTTTTGTACGCACTTCAAAAAATTGTAAAGGTTGGTTACCTTTGTGGGTCTTCTATGACTCAGGATCGCTCGGGCGAAGTGAACCGCTATTGGGATTCGCCCAGAGATATGTAGAGTACAAAAAAAATTGGGAGCCCGTTGTCACGGTGCTCCCCATTTATCTACTAGCTACAGCACATGTGATAACTCCTATCACATGCGCTTGACACTGCACCGGTGTCCGATGTCACCGTATATGGGGCCTTGAGCCCCTATGTGGTCCAAGGGGGACTCGTCCCCTTACAGCTAGTTCCTTATGGTTTCCGACGTGTGAGGCACGAGGTACTTACACTCCATATGGTCCTGTCATACTATTTCAAATTGGTGTTGTTATGGCAGTCTGAAGTATGCTCCGAACTATAAACTGTTTGTCAGATGATTTGAATGCATCTTGCGCCCATTAGCATTGATCACACTTTGCTCATCATCCTTTCGTTTGTCCTCATTGTCCTTATTGTCATCCACTATATTATCATGTCTGCTATCGTCCATCACGTCTGCATCCGTTCCGACCACAGTGGTCACACCAGTTGTCACTCTCTACACACCGGACAACCGTCATCCATCTATCATCGTTCACCTCTCATCCTCCTCGAAGCCTCCCAAGTTCTTTTCTGTCTATCCCTCCTGGTTTCCTGAGGTCCAGACCTCCTTAGGACCCTCCGGACTCTTCTGTCTTTAGGTCTCCTCCTTCACCAACTCATCAAGAGTCTCTTTACTAGTAGGGACAAACCTATCATTCCCTTAGAT
Organism: Tylopilus plumbeoviolaceoides; assembly: GCA_003316375.1. NCBI lineage: Eukaryota > Fungi > Basidiomycota > Agaricomycetes > Boletales > Boletaceae > Tylopilus > Tylopilus plumbeoviolaceoides. The sequence continues at coordinate 10,481 of QFES01007681.1, forward strand.
CATTTCTTTTGTTAAGGACCTAGTTGGACTTGTCCTTCAGGATCCCTTACATCCCTTCACCGTGCCTCACTCTTCATGGATCCTTTCCAACATTTTTCCATAATTGTTATACCTTTTGTACAACTTGTCATAGTCATCTTCATCGATTTCACAATGGAGGGAGACCTGCTGATAAGTGGAGAACCTTACAGTGACCCGTAGAAGATGTGCCACCTCTCTGTCTGAGACCTTTGCTTCCCTCTTGAGTATATCAAACTTCTGGAGGAAGTCCACAGTGAGCATGGATTCTTGTCGGAGAGTTTTCAATTCTTGATATGACTGGTATTCGAGAGTCGTGATCTGGAAGAATCCTGTAAGCTCCCCCTGGAAGTTAGCCCACGTGGGCCATGCTGCATCTCCCCATCGGTCTCCTGCCTTGTTCCTCACTTTTAGTTCTTTATCAAGGTATTTTTCCATCGTCAGTTGGACGAAAGATTCGGCTTTTCCTTCGAGACGAAGCAAGACCACCATGGCCTGGACTTTGTCTGACTTCCAAGTCTGTGCTGAGACCCATAGACAAATCTTTGTCCACCAGAGATGGAACTCTGTCCCACTTTCCAGGATCAGCAATCTTCTTTACGGTTTCTTCTTCTTTCCTTGCATTCTCTTTCATGGCATCGATCAAGGCGTCTTGGAGGTCGTCCATGTTAAAAGGGTTCAACATTGTTGCTTACTATCAAGTATGTATCTTTCAACCTGATTCTGGGCAAATCTTCTGATGTATAGTTTCAGTTAAAGCAAATATCGTTTCTTCACGAACAATTCTTCTGAGGCAATATCTTGCGCTCAAGTAGGTAGTCTTATCCAAGTGTAACAACCTAGACTTTAAGTTGTGATGCTTGAGGGCAAGACAACAACAATAGTGACCAATGTTCAAGGCTTTAAGGCTAATTGTCAAGCCTAAAGCAAGTAGATGAGAGAGTGATAGAGCGGTGTAAGAATGATAGTCAGTGTGGGATGCGAGTATAACTCATCCCAGGGGTTCTGAAGAGGATAGAAGAGAGAGGGTTTGTTCCAAACCTATCTCGAGTGCAGGCAAGAGAATCCGGAGCGTGGGAAACACAGAATGGACGTCCAGACACGGACACGGACATGGACACGGACATGGACAACATGGAAATGGACACAGAAATGGACATGGACATGGACATGGACATGGACATGGACATGGACATGGACACAGAAATGGACATGGACATGGACATGGACACGGACATGG
>QFES01007681.1:11753-24439 GCA_003316375.1 Tylopilus plumbeoviolaceoides
ACATGGACATGGACACGGACATGGACATGGACACGGACATGGACACAGAAATGGACACGGACATGGACATGGACACGGACATGGACATGGACACGGACATGGACATGGACACGGACATGGACACAGAAATGGACACAGACATGGACATGGACACGGACATGGACATGGACACGGACATGGACATGGACACGGACATGGACACAGAAATGGACACGGACATGGACATGGACACGGACATGGACACAGAAATGGACATGGACATGGACATGGACATGGACAACATGGAAATGGACACAGAAATGGACACAGAAATGGACACAGAAATGGATGGGGAAGATGAAAGAAAAGGGGAAGAGAGACAACTCGGAGATGAACCTGCACATGGGCAGGTGACCTTCAGACTGCAAGAAGATAATCTATTCCTAGCTAGACATGCTCTTAAGTAGGATGTAGCTATTGGAAATGCTACATGAAAACTTCCAGGGACCCTGTCATCCCTGTCAGACATGAAGGAAAATAAAGAGGGCTGCCTCTATGGTACGGCAGTGACAGCGGCACAGGCCTAGAGCCCCGGCACGCGATGTCTGAAGTGATATGAACAATGGAAGTAAGTCCGGATGACCTGGACACGGAATCACGGAACAGAATGGGAATGGACTGACACAGATTGGATGGAATGGACCCAGATTGACATGGATTGATGTGGGACGGCAACCCGGAAAGCTGCAAAAGAGAGGGTTTCAACCATAGAGAGTGATGAACTCCTACAGTGGTACCCTTAATTCCGACTTAAGCCTAGAGTGAGAGGAGAACAAATGGATAAGACTGGAGAATATGGTAATGTACATGGGTTTAAATACTGTAGGATATGATTGTGTACAGACCAGGCTATGAACTACCTTTCGAGGACGAGCAATGCTGCGTACGCAGCTATGCGCAGTCAATGCTGTGAAGATGGATTCGGTAAGGGAAAAGTGGAGTCATACTGAGTCCAATAGAAAAGAAGGAGAAAGTCATACGATGAATGAGCCAATAGGATGAGAGAAAATGAAAGAAATTGTAACATGGATGACCTCAATTTGGTTACTGGCATTGACTACACCAGCATGGCCCTTTGTGGCACTGGCACTCCTTGAAGATAAGGCACTTTAGGGTGAAACATGACACACATATGATCATGATGTGGAGTTGTTCATTTGAGTCCTAAGCTGGATTAGCCTTTGGTATGATAGTGGCCAGCTTCACCAGTCAAAGTACCTGTTCAACAAATGGCTATGAGTGGATCTCATTCTGTGCCCATGAACAGATTCACCTGCTCAGGAAGTTCCTATCCATTCCATAGCTGTACACACTATGTGATACATGTTTGGTTTGTTGTATTGAATGATATATGACTCATAGGTGAATGCACTTCTACAGGCTTGAGGCATGGCTGAAGCTTGTCAAAGAAAAGGCTATTTTGGCTGAACATGGATATAATTGTGGTGGAATGGCAAGGCTGTACAATAGCATCAGTGGACAACAAGACAAGCGGACCTGCACCTTTTGTGCATCTGCCTCCATCTGTGATGCCAGTGCCGGAATGTGTGTGGTCTTGACCATGATTCTGCCACCTTGGCGAAATGCTTCTTGCCAGTGATCCTGAATGCATTGGTGGAAAGAATCAAGAAAATTATGAAGACATATGAATATCTGACTCATACAATTATCTATTGCCATCCCTGCATGATAAACATGGCATAATCCTTGGTATCTTGGAATGATAGGCAGGACGAGGGGTCAGACAATGATGGGGTTGGTCCTCAACTGTGCTTGACTGTTGACTGGCTAGTGAGTACGAGGAAGCAATCAAGAAGCAATATGATAATGACGACTTGAATGCAAGGATGAAATTGTTGAGGTATGATATGGCTGACTGCATGAGTCTTGCCTTGTCCATTTCCGCAGAGAGGGTCAGAGTTTACCTGCAGGTGGCAAGCATAGCAGTATTAGCAGATGACCAAGAAGCACAATTGTGGGCAAGAGACATCCCTTGAGTTCTTTGACCTGGGACAGGGATGATGCAGCTTTGGCCTCAAGGGCATCATATGCCCCTCTGGGCGCGCTCTGTATAAATTGTGAGGTACAACAAGATTAGCTTGGACCCCCATCTGAGTTTCAATCAAACAGAATTACACCTGCAAGTGCTACACTATTGTAAAACATTGAATGTTAAATGATCCATTGATCCCGCATGATATCTGTCCAGATAGGTGCTGTTTCCCAGTCAACAAGCATGTGTTGGTCAGGCTTTCAGGAATGCTTCAGAGTTAGGAACAACTTACCATGCTGCTTACAGACAGGTGCTAAAGACAGCTTGGCCAGCATCATGTTGATGACAATGACATCAATTGATGGACATGAATGACAACATTTATGATGAAGGGCAAAACAAGGGAACCTTGTGTCTATATGTAATAATGATTGTAATTTGAAGCATCAACCACTCACTGTAACATTCATTTCACTACTGAGATCTATCGCCCACTGGAATACATGTACCTGTTGTGAACTTTGAAGGCTAGCCCGCCATACACAGGGTGATCAATGACACAACTAATTTAGTTGAGTGAATACATCAAACCACAGCGATAATGAGCATAAACAATGACCTGGTTTGGATGAAGAGTGCAAACAAGGGGGTCATAGGCGTGAGTGTGGCAGTGAAGGGTACTGCGATTGGGAGACTCTAGTAATGATTGTGTTAGGAACGGAGGACCCATGTGGACATGGCGCGGCCCGCCCAACACAACTCGCTTGCCGCCGCGGGAAGAACCACTGGCATTGGCAGAATGTTCCCACGATCATTCGTTCCCGCGGCAAGCGTCAGAGAGCAAATGAGTGCAAAATTCAGATACAAGACTTGCTGTGCGATCATGATGCAGAAAGGTTGCGGCTGTACTACGGCCACAGTGTCGGCTATGAAACGAAACCCAGGATGTGGCAGTGTCAGCGAGGAGGGAGGCATTCAAAGGTAATAAATGAACTCGAACGGTGCGTCGTCTCCACTCATGTTATAGAGACGGCTTATCCTTTCACGTACTAGTACCAACCGCGGTTCGCAACCAGCTCGCCCCATCGAGAATCCCATCGACTCATATCCAACTCTGGCCTCTCCCCCTCCTCCTCCTCCTTGACGGCGCGCTCATATATCCTCGACATCCGAGTCGCATCATCCATCGCTCTCTACCCCATCTCTCGCCGCAATGGAAAACCGCCGGACTCCAGACGAAGATCTTGCCACCACCGGAGGTAAGCTCTCCGTATGTTCGATCACTCTTCTCTCGCATTTCCTGCCAAGTTTTGATGCATCTCGCGCGATCACACTCTCGTCCCCTTCCAGCCCAAAACCTTTCCTTTTCTCTCCTGCTCACCCGTTCTCTTTCAGCACAAAGGACGACTCCCAGCTCCGTCGCCCATTTGGACGAAACCTCTGCTAGTTTCCCCTCCACCTCTGGCCCCAGCACTCCCTCCTTCTCACAACATCGCCGTTCCCGCGTGCCCCCACAGTCCAACCCTTTTCACTCCCATCTTCCACCACAACACCATCCATCCTCGAGGGATCATCCACTCTCGTCTTCGTTCTATCCTCTCGCCTCTACTTCTTCTGCACCGACCAACACCGACCCTCCCTTGTCCGGCACTTCCTCTTCTCCTCCATCAATGATCGTTTCTGCGTTATCCTTCTACGATCCCGCACAAGCAAGCGCCGCACCCGACTATCACCACCTCAGCAGATGGGATATCCCTTTCAATCCTTCCCTTCCCAATGCTATCGATAATCCTCTCGCGTCCCGCGATTCTACTTTCCTGTCAAATTCCTCCTCGAACAGTGGCGATACCTTTCAGTTTGAACGTAGTACGACTGGCTTGGGTTTTCATCGAGCCCACCTGCCCAGCGACAGTAGCCAATTGCACGCGCAACAACCTTCCCTGTCGCAGCAGCAACATCAACAGGTTACTCCTATTCCCCATCGCCAAAGAGGCCCACGCCAGCATGGGTATACGGAGTCCCGTGGTCTTGCACAATCTCACCCCGGACAAGGACAGGCACAGACGGAACAGCCCGACCAAGGGGACCAGACAGTGGGGTGAGGCAATCTACTCCGACCATCGCATTGACTCCCTTACGCTACTGACGCATGTCTCTGACCTTTTTCAGACCAAAGAAAGCCGTCTGCCTACTCCAGAGTTAACGAACCAGCAGTTGCAAGAGATACTCTCGTTACCCTCGTCGTATGCTGACACTCCACGACAGCAAGCCCATCCGCACCCTCACAAGCCGGGAGAACACGTGTTTTCTACATTGCAACATCATCCGGACAACTCTGACACACGCGGCGGTCCCACAGAATATCATCCCTCTTTTTCCGCTGAATCGGCCCTCGCCTCAGCTCGGAATGTCCCCTACCCTCGAAACATCGAACACCATCGTCCTTCTTCTGTGGAATCGGGGGCGGACGTTGGAATCACCGTAGAACATGTGAACGACACTCCGGGAATGTATTACGACGTTCAGAGCAGTCACAGCCTATCATCACTTGTGCGTTCAGTTCGCCTGTATTCCATCCTCGGTTCTATTTCTCCTACTTCCTTGACTCATTTTTTCGACCGCTGGGCAGTGGCATGACGCTTATCCCCTGGCCTCTGGTGCCTCCTCACATCCACACTCGTCTCCACATTCCTCGTTCTCGGCGCCTCCAACGCACTCAAACACTCCCGCGAGTGATATAGGTGAGCCATGGTTTCGTTATGTCCTTACAGTTACGCTTCTTGTTTCTCCTATCTTTCGTTATTGTAACCCTTCATGTCACTTGGGGTTATTTTTGATCTGGCGTATAGCAATGAGTGAGCTTCTCGCTCAGCGCTCACCTCTGCCGGTTTCCCCTTGTGTTTCCTCTTTGATCACTCCCACCATACTCCGGTCCGATCTTGGGCAGCGTTCCCATTCACTATTCAATGATTGCTATCCCGAGGATGACATCGTTTATGTCGCCTCGCTCTTTCTACGCGCTAGTCGTTCCAAATTAGGCCTCATCGGTGCAGGGCCATGTGATTTCTTGCCCGAAGCCTCATCCACCGGGTTACTCTGGTATCGTCGACCCGGGTGTCTGCAGACCTAGGGTTTGGGGCACGCAGGGCGTATCGATGGCTGAAATTGTCGTATGTGAAACTGCCATCATGTGGGGGTTGTCTCGACCCCTCTCTGATGTCGCTCTCATCGCTTCTTAGCTTCTAGCTTTGAACGTGGTGGTAGCCTGTGGTTGCGTCGACTTTGGGGCGCCTACTTCCAGGTGGCTTAAGGCCATTTCTTTCTGTCCCCCCCTTTTCGTTTCCCACCTTTCCCCTACAATTGTTTCTGACCACACTTTTATCTTTCTTTTTCTTTCTATGCGATCTTGATGACTTGACATACCTCATCTTCGCCTTCATCTCCGCTCCCCCATACCTCTGTTTCGCCTTCCTGTACACTCACAACGTCGTCTTTCACGCTTTCATTTCCTTCAACCCCTTCGTGTTCTCCCCCATTATCCCCTGCCTCAGGTCACCGCTCGTTTCTTTCTCGTCACCATCCTTCTCTCACCTCTGGTTTTTCTTCGGCAAGGGCTAACATGGATGGTGTCTTGCTCACAGGCCCTGGCACATACGGAGCAGTATCTCCAGCGGGATCCTATGGGAGTTATCACGGAACGAATACGACCTCATCGCTTGAGGAAGGCAATGGAAGTGGACGGGCGAGCGGAGTATCCTCCGGTATGATGGGGTCGGACTCCTCCCGAGCATCGGAAATACTACAAACGACATCGCGGTCGATGGGTATAATGGAGTCGCGTGGGTACGGGATCCAGCATACCATCGAGAACGAACCAAGCGGAGTTTTACCTATGCAGGAACAAGGGCAAAAAGAATCCTCGAGCCATGGACAAGTGGCAGATGGACATGGATATGGCAGTGGGCGGGGCATCAGCACGGACACTCAACCTCCTTGTCGACGGTGACAGCGTCATCGCCGCCACGGGGGAAATCGTCGGGCGTCCCCATGGATAACGCGTTTCCAGGTCCGGGTCTCGGTTCGGGTTCAGGCCACCAAGCGCACCCAGCCTACTCGGCTCAGATGTCGGTTCCTCGTCACGGCTTTGCACAGTAGCATCTGCAACCACAAATGCACATGCGTGCGTCACAGGAGCAATATCAGTATGGTTCAGCTGCTCCTGGATATGCGCAACATCGCAGCCACCCAGAATATCAGGCGCATTCACAAATACTAGCCAAACCCCACAGGCAAGCGCGAGCTACTGTACCTATTACCCAAGATCCCGCTCCCCGAATCTCGACGAGGCGGTCGCGTGCACCAAAGCGCCAACGGCCAGATCCATCTGCAGGACAAGGGCCCGGGCCTTCTTAGGGTAATTCGGGTGAGAGTGACGATGAGAGTGATGAGGACGAGATCATCGAGTGGGCGCCTGGTTTGGATGATGGGGTATTCGCAGTGGTAATTTTAATCCTGCTTTTAGCAGGAGCACAGGGGCAGGCGAGTTGAGAGGAACTGGGGGTGGGGCAATTCAGCCTACCGCAGGACTGCCTGGCGGACGAAAGTGCGTGTCCCTTTATTCTCCACCCCTTCATATCCCTGCAGTGGCGTACAATACGATGCTGACGGATCATTGAACATTCTCTCCTTCATTCCCTTGGATATTTCCCGTCTCCTGTGACCGCAACGCACGTCCACCTGTCTACATTGTGTCGTCCCTTTGACTGCGATTTTTCCTGGTTGTCCGGCTATACTACGTATCCGGGTACCGGTCATCGACTTATTCGGGCACTGCCCCACCAGCAATCTGCTGCCGACATCATGATTGGTCGTCAATCTCGTCAACCGGTACGGTTCCACAGCGCATCAATGTGCTGATTGGCGGTGTGCTCACCGATTCCACCGGCTTCATCACGTCCTTTGTTCCCTCCCGTTTCCCAACTTCGGCGATAATCCAAACATTCGCTGACATCGCGGCTGCGCTTCGCCAATCGACCACGAACGAACCTGCCGATCCCCCACGATGGCCTCGATGGCCTTCATTGTCTTCGGTTCGGTGGTGCTACTGACCCGTCATGCTGTTACATTTTCCTCCGTCTTCATCGCTCCGTTCCCACTCGTGACCATTCAGGATCGGAAGCATGCACTTACTGCAAATGCCTCAAGGTTTGTCCCTTGCATGCTCTTTCTGCATCATTCGCTTATCATTTTCCCCTTCATACTCATTCGTGGACACATTTTCTGCGGTGCCTCAATGTCTCCGAACACCCGTGCCTATGACATGTCGTGATCCTGACACCAATTCATACCGATGTGTATTTTCGCCCGTACCCTAAATTCCAGCCCATGTTGGGTAGCGGGGAGCGGCTGCGAAAGTTGACGGTTACGGTAAAACAACTTCTGGAACGCAGTGAAGCCAACTCTCGTGAGTGCACTCCACGCAAGGGTCCATTTACTCGCTTTTTGATAGCCTTTGTATTCTTTCCAAAGGATGGAGATATCGTGTCCCCATGCACATCCCTGTTCATAACTGTGAAACGACAGAAGCGTGAGAGCACTAGTCCATCAACGTCGAAGGTCCTTGGCTCCCATTTGGTGAGTTAGCGACTCTCAATATTGTACACGTTAATCTTATGCTCCGATAGTCGAACCCGGAAGCGCAGGGCGGATTAGGAAACGCAACCTATTTGGGCCATAGCGCTCTCTTGCGATTCCGGAAACAGGGGGAAAACGAAATCTGGAGCAGGTTATTAGAGAATTCGATCACGCGCTGAAGCTCTGCCCGATGGACCATCCTTGTCGTGCGGTCACTCTATCTAACTTAGCGATGGCCGAGTTGATCAACTTTCAAGTGGAGGGTAGGGATGCTCGCCTGGCAGCAGCTCTTCAGATGTATCACGACACAGTGGCACTCCGTCCTGTGGGTCACCCTGATCGCTCCTCCATCCTTATTCATACGGCGACGGCGCATCTTGCACGATACCAGAATTGGAAATACTATGCCGAAGAAGCGCAGGCACAAAGATTGCTGGGGAAGTATTGGACAGTCGGTCTACCGGAAATCATGCGTGGCAAGCTGCGAGTGTCTTGCAACCACAACATCCTAGACGTAACATGAGCCTCATGGAGCCGGATCTGCAATCGATGGAGGATATAGATCTAGGGGATTTCAGGCCAGGTTATTGAAGCGTTTCCAACGGCCCGGTGATCTAGCCGACCTACAACAGGCAATTGCTATTTTACAGTAACTGGTCAGGTCTACGTCGATTTGGGATAACCGGTACCTCGGATCACTGCAAAATCTTGGTGGAGCATTTCTGTGTCGACCCGAGCACCTTGGTGAATTGGCTGACCTCGAGGAGGCCATTTCGAGGCTGACGGCTGCGGCTAACCTCACTCCCCACGGTCATCCCGACCACCCCCCGCTGTCTCAACAACTCCTTAAGAATTCGTTTCGAGCGCCTCAGCGACGTCAGCGATCTCGAGGACGCCATTTCAATGTTGAGGGATGCGGTTGACCTCACTCCTCAAGGTCATCCTGACCAGCCCACCCGTCTCGGCAACCTCGGCAACTCCTTTTTAACTCGTTTCGATCGCTTCGGCGAGGTCAGCGACCTTGAGGACGCCATTTGGAGCTTGAGGGATGCGGTTGATTTCACTCCTCACGGTCATCCTGACCAGCCCGCCTGTCTCAACAGCCTCGGCAGCTCCTTTTTAACCCGTTTCAAGCACCTCGGCGAGGTCAGCGACCTCGAGGACGTCATTTCGAAGTTCAGGGATGCAGTTGACCTCACTCCTCACGGTCATCCCGACCAGCTCAGCCGTCTCGGCAACCTCGGCAACTCCTTTTCAAGCTCCTCGGCGAGGTCAGCGACCTCGAGGACGCTATTTCGAGGTTGAGGGATGTGGTTGACCTCACTCTTCACGGTCATCTCGTCCAGCCTACCTGTCTTGACAGCCTCGGCAACTCCTTTTTAACTCGTTTCGAGCTCCTCAGCGAGGTCAGTGACCTCGAGGACGCCATTTCAATGTCAAAGGATGCGGTCATCCCAACCAGCCCGGCCGTCTCAACAACCTCGGCAACTCCTTTTCAACTCGTTTCGAGCTCCTCGGCGAGGTCAGCAACCTCGAGGACGCCATTTCGAGGTTCAGGGATTCGGTTGACCTCACACCTCGCGGTCACCCCAACCAGCTCGCCTGTCTCAACAACCTCAGCGGCTCCTTGAACACTCGTTTCGAACGCCTCGGCGAGGTCAGCGACCTTGAGGACACCATTTCAATGTTGAGTGACGCGATTGACCTCATTCCTCACGGTCATTCTGACCAGCCCGGTCGTCTCAACAACCTCGGAAACTCATTTCGAGCGCCTTGGGGAGGTCAGCGACCTCGAGGACGCCATTCTGAGCTTGAGGGATGTGGTTGACCTTGCTCCTCGCGGTCATCCCAACCGGCCCGGCCGTCTCAACAACCTCGGCAGCTCCGTTTCGAGCGCCTTGAGGACGCCATTTCGAGGTTCAGGGATGCGGTTGACCTCACTCCTCACGGTCATCCCGACCAGCCCGGTTATCTCAACAACCTCGGCAACTCCTTTTTAGCTCGTTTCGAGCGCCCCTGCGAGGTCAGCGACCTCGAGGACACCATTTCTATATTATCTCGTGCTGCGTCAGCCCCAGACACCATTCTCTCCTGCATGCATGTTCCGTTACTCTCCACCTCATTCCTCAACTTGCATGGATCGGCCTTTCTCTTACCCATCGTTACGAACAGCTGACCTGGGCGGCCGATATTGTCCGGGAAGCAGCCGCTGCTGCCCTAGCTGCTGGATTCCCGATACTTGCAGTCGAGTGACTTGAGCAAGGGCGTTCCATTGTTTGGGGGAAACTCTTTTTACTCCGCAGCTCGTATGAAGAATTGTCGGCCGCTCATCCAGATCATGCGCGTAGACTGCGCGAACTCTGCCGAGTTAGACCAAACAAGCGCTGATCGCGACATTTCGTCAAAACAGACTGGGACATCTCAAACGATAGCGTAGGCTCGCCATCGCGCGAGATAAACTACTCCAGGTCATTCGGCGCTTGCCAGGCTTCGAGCAATTCCTGCGTCGTAAACAGTTCTCTCGGCTCCGCGCTGCAGCCCACGCTGGACCAGTTGTCATCCTTAACGCTGCAGAAACACGAAGCGACGCGCTGATTGTACTTGCCGTGTGGATCACGTTATTCATGTCTCGCTTACCAAATTCACCTACAAGCAATCTGCTGGTCTTCATCACATCATGAAGGATTTCGTTCGTGAAGCAAGGCCCAGTCCTTGTACAGTACCCATCAACGACCTCCAAATTCTCGCAGTCCGTCAGCCACCCTCAGACGGCCTTCCTCCGTTGTCGCGCGTGGTCCCCGAGCTAGAGCACATCCAAAAAGTGATCGGGAAATAACCTGCGGCACAAACAACCTTCGTGGACCCATGACTGATGCTCGACGACTCATTTTAGTGTCAGACACATCTCGTTCAAGGGCCTCATTCTTCTGGAAAAAAATCACCAACTTACTCAAGCCTCAGTCTGTCCCTCTCAATGTAGTGGCATGCCAAAGTCGTTGTACCCCATAGTAAGGACCAGTAGGCTATGTCGTAGACCACAATTTTTGCAAATGACACATCCATAACGAAGTTCGAACGTCGGGGGCACCTCTGCCCACGATGCTTCTTTCCCACGTCGTTGGGGGGAGTTTCCTTTCTTGTCGATGTCTGTTGTCGTAGCCGGTCCACACCCAACTTCCATCCACCGTCAAGCTATCTTTTGCAGGTAAGTTCTGGTTTTGTATATTGGCCGTAGGATGTCTGCGAATGCTGGTGGAACCATCGACGGAGCGAGTGGGTGACTGTCTAGGGAAAAACTTGTGTGAGCACGAGTATATCCTACGGCATCGAGTTTGAAGACAGCAGGGGGGATAGAGACCCACGACCTTCAGATCCTCACGCCCAACTGCCGGGCCTGCCAGGATCTTCGCCTCGTCGACCAACCCATCTTCGCATGCTGGGTCAGCGCTCGCAGAAGACGACCAGATATCAAGGCTCGGTTCATTATCCAACGCCTCCTCTCCCTCCTCTCCGCGCCGGTGCGACGTTTCCTGGCCCGTTTCGGCCCATCGATACGGGCAACACAGATGCATATCGCCACCTCCATCGAAATCAGGAGCCGAACAAGAGTGATACTTTGTGGCAGTCAGGCACAAACAGTCGGAGTGGAGTCTATGGCCGTGCGCGCGCCGCCGTCACCTTGCTCGTCCAGTCCCGCTTGGCGGCTCGCTCACTTGGCGGCTCGCCCGGCGTTTGTCGCCTCCGCCCTCAGACGAGCCAGGGACAGTCGCAGCATTGCCCCGTGTTGTCCCACTGACGCCCTTCCACTGGCCAGGGAATGGCCCCGCGTTTCCCTACCAGTGCCTGTCCCAGCAACCATGGCGTTGTCCCGCATTGTCTCATTGTTGACTCATCCATTCCATTGGCCATACTGTCCCATACCATCCGCTGTCCACCATTCCCACCTCCCTCTATTGCTCTCACCCTCATGCTTGCATCCACCTGGAGTGGTGGCCAAAGACTTCAGGCCTGAGCAAAACTGGATGGGAGATGTTGGCCTTGAGCCATGGCATGATTGTGTTCATGGTTGTGTTTGCTCTTGTTTTGGTATGATCACTTGATACTGCTCCTACAGCAGCCATTTTCACCAATTTTTCCCAGGCTGCCCTGTCAACACCACTTTTTCATGGTACATGATACTGATTTTTTTCTCTTTTAGAACACCATGAAAGAAAAGGTCTGTGGTGTATGTGATGCTCATTTTCCTTCCAAAAGTGCTCGAGATCAGCACTGGAAGAAATGTGTCAAGCAAGGCACTGTTGTGGGCCAGGATGGTAGACACATTACCATCCAGCGGGATGCAAATGGCACTTTTTTGTGCTATTGCTCAGATCCCAAGTGCCCATCACAAAGAGGTTTTATTACCATTGATGGCCTCAAAAGACACATGAAAACCAAAAGGTCTACTTGGCTTGGACCAGAAGCAAAGGTCAGTGTAGGTACTCTTGATTTCATTGATTACAAATTGATCTGTTTTATTCAGTCTATCCAACAGGACAATGATGGGGTGGAAGAAGTTGACAATTCTTCCAATGTGAGTTGTATTATGGGCTATTTTGAGTGACTACAAACTAACTGTATATGTCTAGTCAAAAAACCAAGATAATAGTAGGATGGAAGTGGGTGGCAGCTCTTCTAAAGTGAGCTGGGCTCAGGTTATTATGAGTGACTGCCAACTGACTGTGTCTTCAGTTGGGAAATTGGAATCAAGATGGGATGGAAGTGGGGGGCAACCCTTCCCAGGTGAGTTGGGTCCCAAGTTATTGTAGACTTTCAACTAACTGTATTTCTAAGTCAGGGAATTGGAATGATGATGGGGTGGAAGTGGGGGGCAGCCCTTCCCAGGTGAGTTGTGTTTCAGGTTATTGTGAATGACTTCCAACTGACTGTATCTCTAGCCAGGGAATCAGAATGATGATGGGGTGGAAATGGGGGGCAACCCTTCCCAGGTGAGTTAGATTTCAGGTTATTGTGAATAACT
>QFES01007681.1:24459-35906 GCA_003316375.1 Tylopilus plumbeoviolaceoides
GTGAATAACTTCTAACTGACTATATCTCCAGTCAGGGAATTGGAATGATGATGGGGTGGAAATGGGGGGCAACCCTTCCCAGGTGAGTTAGATTTCAGGTTATTGTGAATGACTTCCAATTGACTATATCTCCAGTCAGGGAATCAGAATGATGATGGGGTGGAAATGGGGGGCAACCCTTCCCAGGTGAGTTAGATTTCAGGTCATTGTGAATGACTTCCAATTGACTGTATCTCCAGCCAGGGAATCAGAATGATGATGGGATGGAAATGGGAGGCAACCCTTCCCAGGTGAGTTAGATTTCAGGTTATTGTCAGTGACTTTCAACTGACTGTATCTCTAGTCACAGAATGGGAATCATAATGTGATGAAAGTGGCAGGCAACCTTCCTCAGGTGAGTTGGATTTCAGGCTGGTTTGAGTGACTACCAAACTGATGTACACTATGAAGTCTTCATCAGAGCCTTTTGTGCCACAACTGGTCCATGACAACTATCTTCACAAGCTTCACTTGGTCTTTAATACCGAGTTTAAATTTCTCATATGTGACCTATGTGATGAGGCCATTTTATCCACAGCAGTGAAAGGGCATTTAAAAATCAAGCATAATGCACTGCTTACTGCATTTAGGCAGTCTCAGTACCAACTTGCTGTTACTGGACTTGGAGTAGCATCAGAACTGCCTTTGATTCAAGGTCCCCGATCCATTGTTCATGGGCTACCTTTGAGAGATGCTTTTGCCTGTGAAGTATGTCCTGTGGTCATGGCAAGGCATAAGAAGTTGAGGGAGCACCACACAAAGGAACACAGGGATGTATCTTATCCAAAGAGCTGGAGAAAGTGCAAGGCTCAAAGGCTAAAGACACAGGGTCAAGGAAAACTTCGTACTCTTTGGAGAGTAATTGAGGAGCCCCAGTCTACATCAAACAACCCTATGGATAAATCAGATGATGAAGAGTTGAAAGCCTTTTTATCAAACCTGGACCAAGACCTAGAAAGTACTGTCTTACCTGCCAACTTAGATCATCGCTTTATAAGCCCTTGGCTTCAAAGCACTCGTTGGCATGATTATGTGACCACACAGGTCAAGAGTGGTCTAACTGTAAAAAACCTTCAAACTCTCATTGCTTTGCCACAAAAAAACGAGGATAACTTAAAAGGGCTACATGATGCAGTAAAGGTCTACTTTGATGAGGCATTGGACATCATGGACACAATGGATACTCTAGTCTTGCAATGTCTCAACTCACCTGATCCAGCAAAATAGTAAGCATTACCACTAACCTTTCAACTTTGACTTATAATTAATATTCAAATTTAGTGGCATATCCAATACTCCCTTTCATAGGCATGCATTAAAAGACACCATCAAGGCCTATGTTAGGCCAGTGGTTCGTCTAATAGCCATGCTAATGCGTAATGTCATGGAACTTGACTTTGATGGTCTCACTGGGTTGGCCATGGAATTGGATGACATGTTGAGGACCAAGGAGGACCAGTCAGAAGTTACCCAACAAATCCATCAGCTACTTTTGAAAATGTGGACAACATCCTGGCCCAAGTCCATAGTGGATGACTCCTATGTGACACTAAGGGACCCCACAGAAGTTGGCCTTGCTCTTATGACTTTAAATGAAGAAGGGTCTTTCAAAGAGCCAAAAGATGTCACAAGCACAATTGCTATGCTAGAGTATTGCATGCGCCTTACTTTTTTGAAAGAGATTAGGGCACAAGCAGTCTCTGAAGCAAGCCAGGATGAGATAGCAGCATGTGACATGCTACAACCTTGGTTTACTGAAAAAACCCTTTCAACCTTTTCTCTCTTGAGATCCTTGCAACACAGGTATGATTGAGTCTATTATATATATATTTTCTAATTTGACATTTAGAGCATCTGCAATTGCATATGAAGCAATGGGTCAAATTCGTATTTGGTGGATTGATACCAATGGATGGACATCCATGAAATATAAAGGGACCATAATCAATTTTTCTGCCATCTGTTCCATGTTTCAAGATATGAAGAAGGATCTGGTGTTTACTTGGGAAAAGAAAGTCCTAGGTGGCTTGAATCTTAGAGTGAACTACATGGACTTGGCAGATGATGCTACATGCAAGGGAATGGGTTATTCCTTCCTATCTGATCCAAGGTAAGATATAGATCCTATAGACAATTGATTTATGAATTATTTTTAAATTCACAGAAATACTTGTTTCAAAAATCGGATGTGTCTGGTACATGCAGCTGTTAGAGGTGAAGCTGCCTTTGATGGGTTTCTTAAGAAGCAAGAAGGAGGGTTTGTCTGGAATCAGGCCAAACTGCGACAATGGCTACAAGATTATGCCACATTTCAAAGAATCCTTCTTTTGAGAGTGGCAATGTTGAGTGGTGCTCCTAGCAGAGGAACAGAGTTAACAGCACTGGTTTACCACAACACTCAAACACGACCCATGCGAAATCTTGTACTTTTTGGGCAACACTTAACCATCCTTCACCAATACTCCAAAACTACTGCCCTCACTGGACATGACAAGTTCATACCTCATGGCTTAGATGCAATTACCAGTGATATTCTCATTCAAGATCTTGCAATTGCTCGCCCCTTTGCCCACCTTGCAGCCAAGATTTGTTTTGAAGACCCTGAAACCATTCAACTATATCAGGACTTGCTATTTGTCAATTTTGACAAAATGTTCACCACTGAAGATCTTTCTTCTATCATGTCCCATTACAGTCACCCCCACCTTCACTATGCCCTTACAGTCAATCCTTGGCGCCACATCCAAACAGCATGGAAACGAAAATTCAAATGCTCTTCTGAGAAGGTTTTGGAGTTGGAAGAAATGGAAGATGTGGATGCCTTACAAGCAGGACACACACAGGCTACTGAAAATCGGATTTATGGTCTAAGCACCAATAGCCTATCCACAAGTGCAGCCGAGGACATCCTTCCTTTGTTTTTGCAGGCAAGCAGCAGATGGCAGGAACACTGTGGAGTAGCACCAGGTGGTCAATTCAAACCATACCATCAAGTACAAGCTACTCCTGTCACTACCACTGGCATAGCTCAGAAACATGATCCCATGGTAGATGACATTGCAAACAAGGTGGTAGAGCGTCTTGTGGTCACAATGGTAACACTGCTAGTGGTGATAGTACAAGCCTTCATGGGGTTATGGCAAAAAAAGGTGCTTTCTGAGGGAGAGGGAGTAGAGGATGTTACCAAGGTTGTTGAGGCTGTTAATAACAAAGGGAAAACATGGAAGAAAGAGGAGGAGGATGTATCACAGGCATTTCAGACACTTGTCCAGGCTATCATAAAGTTAGGGCAGAAACCAGCCAAGAATGATGAAGATGAGATCACATACCAGCAACAGCAATGGACTGAGAAAGAGGAGGAGGAGGAGGAGGAGGAGGAGGAGGAGGAGGAGGAGGAAGAGGAAGAGGAGGAAGAAGAAGAAGAGGAAGAAGAGGAAGAGGAGTGCCAAAAAGATGGGAAAGGAAAGGCCAAACAAACCAGCTTTGAGGAAGAAGAGGAAGAGGAAGAGGTATACCACATATTCCAAGAAGATGGGAAAGGAAAGGCCAAACAAACCAGTTTTGAGGAGGAAGAGGAAGAGGAGGAGTATCACATACTCCAAGAAGATGGGAAAGGAAAGGCCAAACAAACCAGCTTTGAGGAAGAAGAGGAAGAGGAGAGTACATAACTGTGGTGGCAGGGGCAAAAGGCACATATTTCTTCTTGTATTAAAAGGTTAATTCATGTGAAAGAGTTTTGCTATGCATGTTGTACATACATTGAATTGAATGGTAGCAAGCACTCATGAAGGCATCCTGTTTATTTCGGCCAAATCTCAGCTAACAAGTGGTTGAGACTCAATGGACTACACTTTCATCAAAAATTTCCTATAAGAGTCCTTGTAGCTCTGCCAACACACCAGTATGTATCAACCACAACCATCTATTGCAGACAGCAACTTGAATCCAGTACAACAGTGTCCCACATGTCAGCACTCCTTGCCCTTGAAGTATTGCATGCCCATGATGATGGCCACAAGCTCACAACATTGCCTATAGATGTTTTGCAATACCAGTTGCCCAATCTGGATCATGTTAGTGAGCAAACAAGACATCTACAGACAAAAGCTGCTTTACCCAAGGATGAACCCAACCATCATTATCACCACCAATGTGTGTCCACACATCAACTGGCTAGACAACCACACCAAGGGTTCAGGAAGTGTCTCCACAAACTACTTGTGAAACACAGGCAGGAACCCTGGACAGACACAATCAGCACAAATGCAAACATGACAACTGAGTGTCTTTCCAAAGATCATCCTTGGATTTACTGAAGAACATGTCTGTCTGTTGGGCCTGCAGATCACAACATCAATGGTCTTTGCCAATACATGATACATTTTCACATTCATGTCCCACATTAAACATGACAATTTGAGGGAACTCCATGAACCACTACCATAGAGTCAAACAATCACAAAAGTGCAAAACATGAGAGGACATGCCTTGTATGGGGGAACACTTTCTACTGCCTGACATGTGGGATCAATTCCACCACAATGGCAGGGTCACTTGCAAGCAGAGCAAAAGCATAGTGCTTGATGACACATGAAGTGGCCCTAAACTCGAAAAGGTATCATCAATGGTCAGCAAGAACTCATCTGATGATGGTCACTCCCACAAACTGGGAAGGGGCACAAGTGAACTGTAGTCAAAAGGATCCACAGAACCTCCATAAACAACATGGCCATAGGACAAGATACTATAACAATGTACCTGCATGATGTAAGCAATAAGCCCCTTGCTACTGACCATTCAGGACAGGTTATACTACCTCAACAGCCAACCATGTTGGGTGGCATTACTGTGGTAGCTTGTGGCATATGTCTACAGGCACAAATAGTGTTAGTAAGACTGGGCTGGGGGATACTAGACTAGAACATACCTCTTCAAAAATGTATGCTGGAGTCTGGACATGGGAAGGCTCTGCAACAAGTCACCCTGAGAAACCTCTCGTTATCCATACAACAATATATGGCAAGAGAAAGGACTCACCGACACGTATGCATCGACATACAATTGCCAGCATTCAGCCAGAATCTCTTCATCCTTCACCAACACCTGTATCTAGTCTCTCCTTCAGTACATAACCCGAATGATAGCTTTCAACAGACACACCCAGTTGATTCAATAGATGTTCTCGTCTGGCCCCATGATATTCTCTGCTAACTAACGGCTGTTGATGTGATCATCCATCGTGGGCAACAACAACCCTTGGTCTCATCTCAACAACTCAAGTAGGTCGTGACACCATGTGTCCGACACCACGAGTTGCACTTGTTTGATGAACGCACCAAGCACCTTGTCGATCGTGAATATGGGGTATGCGTCCTACGTGTCTCTGCTTGAGCAGACCTGACATCCAAGAGGAGAACGGAAGCAGACCTTGTATCCAAACTGGGACCACATCTGCTCCTCGAATGCATGTTGATCAATCTCGTTGTCGAACAATCGTTCGCAAGACTCGAGCATAGATCGTAGAAATGCTCAGTATGTGCGACCCTTTCTTCCGTTTGGGCGAGCTGGGGTACTGTCAAGTTTTTCATATCTTTGGAAGCCGTAGTATTTGTAGAGTTCGTTGGCCATTGACGCAGCGAGGTTCCTGAAAAGCGAGAATACAACACCTAGTAGAACCGCTCTATCAGCACTGCTGTGGAGCTCCGCAGTATGCTCGACTTACCTCAAGTAATCGCAATAGAACATAATATACATTGTTACAGAAACATACGTGCTTCCGTGTCGCGGGTCTTGACGTCGAAACGCCTTCGGCTTCGTCCGAGTCCCTTCCTCCGCACCGTCGATTGCTTCAGGTGGCGTTGGTGAGACTGGTCGAGAGGGAGCGGGTGAAGTCCCATCCCGGCCACGCGTCTTCCGGTCGGTCGATTTGGCTTGTTCGCTTTTCAACAGCTAAATCACTGCCCGACGAAGCGCCACCCGCTTTACAGCCGCGGTTCCCTCCAGTACGCGATGAACCTCTGCTCACTGCGCTCGCCGTCTTGACGTCGTCAGCAACGCTGCTAGCATCATCTCCGCCTTCCGCCTCGAGAACCTCTTGCACCACAAATGCACGATTGAAGGCCTCGGGATCGAGGACAAAGAGCGGAATGAAACTTCTCAAGAACGCTTCAACTCGCTTGCGGTCTGTCCCATTGATCTGGCCCTGCATTCGATCCAGCAGTGATGACGTCAACAAAAGGATCAGAATTGCTGCTCGCGCAAGGAATGTTTACGTACAGTAGATGGCATGCGTCTGTAGCTGCCCAACTGCAGTCCGGTATTAATGCGGCCTGGTCTTAGAGGCATATTGGGAGCGCTCTGGCCCTGTGCACGCCCACGATTGTTGCTGTTGTTTGCTCCTCCAACAACTATTGTTCTCTCTCTCTTCTATCGTCCCGGCCAAGAATCTCTCTAAATTGACCCATGAGTTCGCCATCTCCAAGGAAATTCGTTGAATGCGTCGCGATTGTTGATTGCCCGTTTAACTCTGTCAAGAAAGTGCGTTTCGTCGAGATTGGGACAGGAATGGCGGGGGCAGCGAATTGCTGTTGTTGCGCCTGCTGCAGTTGCACCTGACGAAGTGATGAAAAGCCTGGAGATGGAACTCGCTCAGTGCCATCGACGGCTAAAATCGCCCGCTTGAACTCCATTCAGTACCTCGAGCAAGATAGGACGGTACCCCAACGTACACGCTGAATAGGAGCCGTTTTGGGTGCTATCTCTCTCTCGCGTTCGCGCTCATTGGCTTTTCGGCCGTTCTCTCTGACGTCTTTTTCTCTCTCTCGTATTGATCTTCATGCATTCAGCCTAGCTCGAATATATCAGTTCAGAACGGGAAGTAGCATGTGTTGAGACCGCTTACACCGCCATCATCGAGTTGAGATACGCTGAGCAGGCCGACGCAGTGTGAACACAGCAAACACAGCATCCGCAGGACAGAAACACTCGCCTTTGCATATGAAAGCTGTGGGCAATGCGGTCAGGAATAATCCGTTTTGCACGACAAACTATGTTCATACAATGAGTGTCTCACCTTCCGAAATATTGTTGGCGCGAGACGTACCATCAGACACCAGCCGACTGAAACAAGGCTATGGCGAACTGAATAATATGCTAGAAATTGGATGTCGATCGCTTACGTTGTGAAGAGTCCCATGTTGATGAACACGATCGTCAAGTGACGAAGATAGTTTTGCGACCTAATATTCTGTTAGCAAACTTTATGCAGACTGCCATCAGGCACAACGCACCTCTTTATTCCTCGACGGCCCTCTCGAAGGTAATAGAACACAGACCCTGTTATCAAAATATCGCAAAAGGCACTCAGGAGCGCGGAACGTGGGGACCACTGAGAGATCATGAGAACACCATTGAGCAAGAAAGGAAGAAATGGAGATACCGGGGTTGTAGAGAGCGCCAATGCACAAGGCTGAACAAAGCAGCATCTCAGCATAGATGCCAGTTGAACTGTAGAAATTTTGATGTACGCTACGTCTGTGCAAACTTTCTAAAGGCAAAGCGATTAGCATTACAATACACTTGGAAGAGGACCGGAGTACGAACTCATTCCAAGGGCTATGAAAACGAGGAGATTCAGCATCATACATAGGAACTGTACCCGATCCTCGTACCAAATTGTGTCAATGATGTCGCGACCTGTCATGTGTTTTGGTAAGATGGATGTGGCGGAGACGCGTAATTCGTGCTACTTACAATCAAAAAAAGTTATGAGCGCATTTTGTCCACTGACTAATGCAAAACCTTCCCATGAGGAGAAACGTGAATGGCAGAACCGATAAACTTACTTATCCAAACCCTGTGGGCATAGAAACTGTTCACATGAACTGCTTTGTCAGGATGTTGAAGGTGCATCAAGAGACTGTTACTAACCATTGGACCATGGAGGTCACAATATACTTGTAGTTCATGAGGTTGGCATCGAGCCTTAACGCGGGGCAGGGAGGAGGGCGAGGACTCACGCTAACAAATATGGCAGCCTGGTGGAGCCGTTCCGTTGAGCTACCGTCAGATAGATTCAAGTTATGGTTGGATGTACAAACTATGATTTCCCTGTGCGAGCATTCCCGCCGGGGACCGATCAGTTCCTGAACCACAAATCTACTGAACTTATACTCACCATGGAAGCCTTGTAGGACAACTCATCAGGGTGATCGCTCCATGACACTTGGCAAGAGATTCCCAGTAAAGCGCTGACAAAATATAACTGTAGGACATCCATCCTGGAGTTTTAATCGGAATAGATACAATTGCCGAAGAAAACACGAAGACGTACAAAATGCAGGAAACCTAGAATGGGATTCAAAAGGGTGATACACAGTCACTGGCCAAATTACGCACCACGGCCTTCAGTGCCCTGAAGTCTAGAGGAAAACTTGAAAAATAATATATATACTGCCCCATTGTACAACCGAATAACCTGATGGTTTTTATGAGCCCGTTTTAGTACACCTAGCCATCGCTGGCAGGTTTAACATGTCCGTCATTTGATGCCCATCATCCATGACACGAGTCGCCACTGAACGATAAGAAAATTCGACTCACATCATTGACAAGATGAACACTACGCCAACCATCAGCTAGCCGTTTTATATGATAAAACTGGGTCAAGCTCACCACACGTCCCCGGTCCCCTGTGGAGTTCATTCATTGATTGGACCCGTGACAGAACCTTTGTGGCCAGCCGACGCGCCAAATGTCGACCGATAGGCTGTAGATGGCATGGCTTGGAGAGACAAGAATTTGTTTGGTAAAGGCCTGTCCTCTGTATTGTACTAGAAATAGTGCTAATTAGTGTTTATACGCGACGGACAGCCAAGCGAAACAAACTTGGAATTCAAGACCTATGCTGTCGGCTTCAGAGACGTCGAGCAGCTTAACGAGTTTCTTCCCGATGGCATTAAGTCGTTCCACGTCGTCCTTGCTTCGGGTCCATAGCTGGATGCGATCAACCTTGACTCGGGATGTTCTTGTACCCTTTAACCTTCTTCTCGGGAGGCTTCGTAACGGAGCCAGTTTCTTGATCGAGCTCGTTGATGTTCTCCTGAATGAGGGGTCTCTATGGGAGCTTCCTCGGGAATAGAAGGTGTGGTAGATTTAGGAGGTGTGGCCATGGTCGTAGCCGTCAGTGCGAGAGACGTTGAGCGGGTAGATGGTGCATTGACGGCGATGGAGTCGTTGGTGGAAGTAGTTGACAAAGATGTCTGAGAGCCTGTCCGTCGGAGGCAGCGAGACGTGGACGGGCGGGTCAGCTGGTTGCCAGTGGTTGTGGTTGTGCTGGCGGAATTGAGAGTGATACGTGCGGCAAGTTGGTTGAGCGAAGGTGGTATTAGGGCGATGGCCTGCGACGACGGATGGGCAGATTGGTCAGGTAGCACCGTCATGCCCAGGGGTCGATTGGTTGACCCCTGGGTATGACAAATCTGCCCATCGCTGCCCCTGGGTAGCTTCTCGGCTCGCCACTTCCAATGCTCCCTAGAAAGTTCCCACGCAAATTTAGACCGGCTTTCCCATTCCTGTGTATCGGGAGGCATGGCCTAGGCTCGGACCGGGTGCGCAATGCCCAGTTGCCGCAGTGCGGCACTGTGGTTCTGGGTCCTTGAGACAGGCCCTCTGCCTCAACGGCCACTCCCCCGCACCCATCGCATTCCTGCAACCGCTCAGGCTTGCCAATGGTCCTTCAGAATACCTGGTTGAGGCACAATCACCGGTATGCATCCACCACGACCCTTCCGTGGGTGCGTCCATTGCACTCCATTTTGGTACTGACCTCAACTCGAGAGCAGCATTTGACACGAAATAAAGGGTGCCTTGTGGACGCCATCCGCACAACGTCCTTCCCAAGGAAGCCTTCGTAAATCCATCCTTCTATCCTTCCATCTCCAGGGGCGGAAACGCCAACTCATGCCCATTAGAGATGAACAACCTGCGCATGGTCGGTGTCGGTCGTACGAAAGGGACGATGGGCTGATTCGTCGCACAGCTGGCAGAGGAAGAAGAGAACGACGACGCTGCCGAGGTCACTTGGGGTAAATAACTCGTAGTACTCTCCTTGGAGACGTCGAACTCAGCGGAGCAGAGGACCAGCAGCGCATCAACACGTTCTCCAAGCTCAACACACGTCTGCGCGGGATCGAGGACAGACTCGAGGCACTCAAGGTGAGCCTCGACGATCGCTATGGCTTACACGTCTCACACCGTCGACAGCAAGAAAAAGAGGCCCTGGACGATCTCGCCACCGAGCTTGAACTCACCGACGACGACCAGGTCGTGCTGTATGTTCTCTGTCAGTTTGCTTCTCCCTGCCTCACACATTGCAGATACAAGATCAGCGAGTCGTTTCTCCATTTACCTCAACCCCGCGCCCTCCAGCGTCTCGAAAAAGACCACACCGACATCACCACCCAACTCGCCACGCTCTCCACCAAGTGCGAAAGGGGTATGAAGGAGCTCAAGGTCGTATTGTATGCCAAGTTTGGCTGTGCCATCAACCTCGACGAGTAACTACTTGTACACGGAACAGAGACACGTCTAAAGTTGATCGTCACAGTCCGTCCTCGGCATCCACCAAATCCAACAACGACCCCTTGGGTTGCTTCACGTCCTCGCCTACAAACGCCAACAGGCTCTCAAACATCTCCGTGCGCTGACTGAATCGCTCTGCAGACATGGGCTTTCGTCCTTGTTCTCGCACCCGCGTCTCCACCAGATCCTCGTCCATTTGCAGCATGGTTTGACTCCGCTTGCCAGGTGGAATCGTCTCGCCAAGGGTATGTATGGCTGTCTGGGGTGCATTGTCGTCTTCCCCGTCGATCACGTTCGTCCACACCTCGTCCGGCGTGTTCGACCGCGATCGTTTCTTGGGAGGTTCTTCGTCCTTGGTGGGTATAGATGGCTCCCCGACGGATAGCAATGCGCTCGGGGCCAGCAAGTGTGCGAGCAGAGATCGAAACACGCTCGTCTCCTTCGGGTTGGTGTGATCGACGACGTCAGAGACATCCGTCTGCAAATATCGCAACGCCTTGACTGCAGGTTGCTCTTCGCACATTTCGCGAAACCTATCCAGTCATAGCCATGAGTGTTGACCCTTGAGTGCGCGAGAGATCCGCACCATTGTTTCCGAATCAGATTCTTGGCTCGTCGTATCCCTTCTTCTGGTGCAGCCCTACTCACCGCATCAGATACCATTCCAGCGCCTAAACTTGCCAATACGCACCTCACCAAATGCATCACCCAGAAATCATCCAGCCTCGTCTCCCTCAATCTAGAGCTCGACTGCTCCCATCAGCAAAACCCAGACTTGATCCTAGTATTTTGTCATATTACTAGCATCTCACAGGCACCTGGCAGCT
>QFES01007683.1:0-15431 GCA_003316375.1 Tylopilus plumbeoviolaceoides
CCGTCACAATCTTTGTGAGTTCCTCCTCCTCTTCCTTGCTCCACGGACCGGTGACACGGTGTTCGCGATTTGCGATGTGATTCCGATAGCGATCCCGACAATCCGATGACATCCGTCCTACGATCTCGCTGACCTTTTCCCATTGCTGACCAAGGTCAGCGACGGCTCTGGTGCGGCGAATGAGCGACGGGTATTATTGTGGGAACATGTAAGTAACGTACTGCCGTAGCAGGTTGTCCTCCTCTGGCATCCACTTGCCTTGCTGTTTCTTCGGGTGGAATGACCTCCGAACATGGTGATAGACGGCGATGATCGGACGTTGTGGAATTGCGGCAGCTGCACAAGATAAGAATCAGTGGAATGGAAGCGGGAGCAGAACGAGTCGTACTGATTTCCGACCAGAAGGCATTTTCTTTTCCCTTTTCGTTCTTTTGAAAGATAATTTCCAGAATTTGCTCGTCTGTGAGTCCTCTGGACTGAATCTAGTGATTTAGTGGCGTTCACAGCAAAACTGAAAATCACGAACATCCTTGAATGCTTCTATCGCGCCTTTTAGTTGTTGTTCCTCTATCGCAGAGAATTTGCCTTTCTTGTATACAAGACCTGAACAAAGTTTCTAAAACAAGGACTATTGGTGGCGATGGCTTGTTTACCTTGCGTCTTGACCAACTCAGCTAGTTTGCTCGCATTCATCCACTTGTTGGCAAGCATATGCGCGTGTTCAGAGTTGACCTGCTCAGGACCAGGAAGACTCATGTCCAACACACGCTTATGCGATGATTTCGTTGACTTTGGTACGGATGAAAGGATGGGACCCGTGGGGGTGGACGGGATGTCTGCTTGTGATTGCGTACTGGGAGGAATGGGAGGAGGAACAAATGAAGGAGGTTCGGAGACTGAAGCGTTTGCAGCAGCATCGCCAAGCGACTTGAGGACGCTCGCGATCTTGGAAACATCCATGTCTTGGAGAGCGCGGATGATATCATCATTGGATGCGAAGTTGAAGTCGGGTAGCGGCGCGCCGAGACCAGGGAAAATGGGATGACCTTGTGGAGGTTGGCTGAACTGAGAGGGATCGTGAAAACCATAATTGAGAGGGGGGTATTGGATGAAAGGGGAAGGTTGGTCTGGGAGGATCTGCTGGTCCTGGTAAGGAGGAGTAGCCTGGTACGGGGTGATTTCCATGGACTGCTCGGAGGTGGCAGACGCTGCAGCGACGACGGCATTGAGGAAGGCGGCGGATGCAACGCTCTGACTGTCTACGGAGATGTCCTGCTCGTCGACGTCTGCTCGGAGAGGCTCTGGCACTTCCTTTGCCTTGCCCTTGTCGGCAACACTTGGATGAGGTTGAGCCTCGGAAGAGGAAGTGGCTTTCTTCTTGTTTTTCTTCCTTTCGCGACGTTCGTCTGCTGTGTCGCTGCGCTGTCGTTTTTTCTTTGAATGGGACTGAATAAAAGGGTTGTTTGCTTCACCGACGGCGAGCTGGAGTGCGCGCTGGATGTCTGAAGTCAGGCTGGCCATGCGAAGGGATATTTAGGGTCGGCCGACGACGAGGATGAGGGCAGACAACGACGTGCCCCGAATAATTACCATACATGGACATACACCGGATCAGTCGTCAAAGTAGCCTTCCTCCTCCACGTCGTACTGCTCGCTCCAATCCACTACGTCATAGTCTGCACCCTGCACGCGCTCGTCATGCGCCCTCGCAAGCCATTCGCGACACTCACCTCGAGCATCCCGTAGATGAAAAGCTCCCTGATCCGTCTCTCGAACGTCGCCCGCGTTTCTTCTGCCGATTCCTGCCCGCCGTCGCTGTCCTCTTCCTCCTCGGCAAATTCTTCGATCGTCTGCCGGCCTCTTGCTCCGCGTATTCTTTCTGCTTCTCTCTCCTCTTCGTAGTCGGCCAGCAGCGTGCCGAGCTTCCCCACTTGTTGCGTACTACCCCCCAAGAACCCCTTTTCTGCCCACTCCTTTTCTTCCTGGGCTGCTTCCGCTCCTTGACGTCCCCCCCAAGTACAGAAATGTGGCCACCGACTCTTTGCCTCTGCAAATGCTAGCTGCTTTGGCTTCGTTGCCGTGTATGCGAGTCTCCGGTTTCGTATTGCTGCTATCACACTCCGCTGTTTCGGTGTCGTGACGGACGAAAATTCGACAATCAAATGAGGTGGTAGCAAGTACAGATGTTTCTGCAGGAACTCGACGGGCGATGCGCTTGGCCGTGGTTCGTAATCGGGTGGTAAGCCAATGTACGACAGTATCGCAGACTCTGCCTGCATGATGACGGTTTCTGGTGAATCTAACATACGTAAACAAGTCTTGACCCATGTCTGTCATTTCATGTCGTTGGGACTGGTGTCGATCCTCGTTCACCACCATCGATGCCCTCGATAACCACGTTAAACATGATCATATCTGGCCGATGAAACCCATACGCAAGGCAGACATCGTTCTGATGAGAAGAATGGACTTGCAGAGTCTCCATAGCTCGCTGGACACGGACTTCAGCATCATACCAAGAGGTATCTCGCCCCCATCCGTTTGATCGGGGCTCTACACTAGTATGACTTTAGGACTACCATCCGCCCATCAATTGAACAAACGTCCAGAAAATGACATGTTCGATCAATCGTCCTCCCCTCCCCCTCAAAGTTTGCCCGCTTCCCCAGCCTTTGACAGTCTGATCGGCAAGGTTGGGCTCCAACTCTCTGCAGTTGTCGAGGTGTTTGAGCGCGTGCAGGGCCAACAACGTCGTCCTCTGCTTCCCCCCCAACGCTCGCCCACGCGTCGTTCTCCTTCGGATGCCTCTGGCTCCTCGCAAGACGTCGTCGAACAGCAGCTCACACAAGAAGATGGCGTGGGTTCTCAGCCCTGGTCTCTGATTCCACCCGAGCTCCCAAGCGAGCATGAACACACTGACGTCGAACTCACATGGCCCACAGACGACGAATCGGATGCCCTCGCTACCAACGGGATCCAGGGCTCGGAGCAGCAGAGCCATCGTCCAGGAGGTACCTCTGATTCAGCCAGAGGCCAAAATTTCCGATGTGGATCCTTGAATGTCTCCCTTGGCACAAACAATCAGAGATCTAGCTCACAGGAATCCCAGAGCCAGAGCCAACCAGTCGTCTTGCAGACACAGGCGCCTTATTCTAGCCAGTCGATGGGTTGGAGCCAGAGTCTGTAGTGTGCCTGTCATGGACAGCGGATGGATTGTTTGGATCACACGCGAGGGTTGTAGTCCTGTTTTAGTTACGACGTGCAATGTACTATTCCCAATGAACGCAACGACGCCGGAGAAACAAGTGGACGAAGAGACAAAGTCCGTAGTCCCAAAGGACGTTCTCCTAATCGTCTTCATTCATGGGTACGCCCTAACACCCACATCGCATGAATCGCTGAGCTCATCACCACGCCTGTCAGCTTCAAAGGAACAGAGTCAACCTTTGAAAACTTTCCCTCGAGACTCCAACACGTCTTGTCAGAAAGCGAGGAAAATATTCCCGTCGAGTGCATCGTCTTTCCTGCGTACGAGGTCAATATTGTCTCTCACAATCACCGTCGATGGGATATTGACGTCCACAACCAGACCAAGGGGGAGTTGGTTGGTGTTTTTTTCCAGACACGCCCTGCGCATGATACCACCTGTCTCTCCAGGACGCCGCCGTCGTGCGATTCGCAGATTGGCTCACCACGCTGACCGTCCAGAAAGAAGTCGCCAACGGCGGCGGAGCTGGACGGGTCAAGATCGTCCTCTGCGGACACAGGTGCGCTCGCCGGATCCCTCCCCGCTGCGAGGTCTGACTCGCCGTCCCCCTCAGCATGGGTGGGCTGCTCGCCGCAGATGCCCTGCTCGAGTTCATCACATCCC
The DNA here is from genome assembly GCA_003316375.1 of Tylopilus plumbeoviolaceoides. Lineage (NCBI taxonomy): Eukaryota > Fungi > Basidiomycota > Agaricomycetes > Boletales > Boletaceae > Tylopilus > Tylopilus plumbeoviolaceoides. Next base: position 3,872 of record QFES01007683.1, read on the forward strand.
GACCCGATCGAAATGCGCCCCTCTGGCCCAGGATCATCGCCTGCATCGCGTTCGACACGCCGGTCAGTCCCCTTGACACATCTCGCTGTGGGTGACCGACCCACCCGTTGATCTAGTACCTCGGCCTACACCCATTCGTGTTCAAGAACAGCGCGACGCGCGCAGTAGAATACACGAATGCAGCGCGGGGCGTCCTCACTGACTTGTCCTCGTTCTTCAAAGGACCCGAACGTGCGGTGGCCGCACCGTCTGGATCTTCCCCGCTTCAAATCACTGCGGGAGCGGCAGAGCCCGCGTCCACGTCAGCGTGGTCTAAATGGGCACCGGCAGCGTATGCCATCGGGGGCGCCGTCATCGCAGGCGCAACCGCAGCATACGTACGCCGCGACGACATCACGTCTGGATACACCTGGGCCTCCGATCACATGAAGTTCGTTGGCAATCTATGGGACGAGAAAGCCATGCGTGAGCGATTGGACAACCTCCTCGCTGCACACACAGATCATGGGATCATCTTCAAGACGTGAGTGATTGCTCGGGATCAGTGCGTGTCACTGGCTGATCTTTGCTAGATTCTACGTGTTTTTACCAGCGTCCCCTCCTACCCATCCAGACACAAGAACGTTTGTGGTGTTGCCTTCTCGTTCTTCACCCATTTTCTCCTACTATACTCCTGCACCAAACTGCGTTGCCAGCGATGAAATCCAAGCCCACATGGGAATGTTCCGACCAGGGAGCAACGACGGGTATTACAGACTGGGGTTGGATACGGCTCAAATTATCCGGCAGGCACTTGCAAAGAGCGGTACACAAACAGGGTCCACACAGGAAACGGTTGAAGGGGGCCATGCAGGATAGTGGAGCACCACTAGATCAAATTTTCAGAGTGTATGCATTACTACAAGTATGCTGTCATTGCTGTTTAAACGACAAGTGCATCGCATACGCGTCTTCGCCATCTGCATCTTGAGGCCATCTTAGCTGCCCCGCAACGAGGTAAAGTAAAAAGAGAAGAGCAGACGTACAATATTTCTCCTCGATAGCATTGACCGTGAAACCGAGCGTGTCGCGATAGAGGTTCAGCGCTGCACGGTTTGATTTCCGGACGTGGAGAGAGACGTAGGCAGCGTTGTAATTGGTAGACATGGCTTCTTCTGCAACATCGGATCTCAGCAGCAGACAGCTTTCGAGCAGAAAATGGACCTACGAGACTGCAGCATGAGTTTTTTGGCGAGTCCCAGTCGTCGGTAAGGTCGTAGAACGGATATCGAGGTGACGTGGCCGTGAGGGGGCTCAGAGGGCGGTGACCCATCTTGATTTTCTTCTACTTCCTCCCTGCGGATGAGGGTGAGACGTTGCGTATACATCCTTGGCGGTGGTGCTCGTACATCTTCGCCAAGATATATCCGACTATCCGTCCTTTGTGGTCTTCTGCGACATATGACAAGGACGGCCAAGTCATGGCATGATACAGGTCTACGAGGGTTACGATTGTATGAAAGCGAGCGGCGATGTCGACATACAGTACTTCATCGTATAGTTTTCTGGCAAGTTGTGCAGATTGCACGCTTGCATTCCCTGGAGATCTTCTACCTAGCAAGTCGTGAGTAGTGCAGACGGCCGACATCGTTGGCACGTACTCTCGCGACGCGGATGTTCATGGTCAAGATACTTAAATTGCTATCCGAAGGTACGAAAGACAGAGGTAATACTACACCGTAATACTACACCGTAAAAGGATATACTTTGATTGACTACAGTTAGGTAGAGGGATACAACCAGTTGTAACAAGAGCTACTAAACAAAAAACTCGAGTCCCAGCGCTCGTAGACGGGTGGGAATGAGAACAGTACTCTGGGGCGCGAAGCCACAACATACACTTATTATCACTGGCACGTCCACGTCGTCTACGACCTCGGCCATGGACCTGCATGCCCGTTGGTTGTCCCGTCGTGGACCGTGCTGTTTGATGTAGACCCACGCCCAAACAGGACAGTGGCATAGTGCTCCGCAGCGTTGATAGTGTTCCGCAGGCTCCTTTTTACACTCCTTCCCCTTGCTTCTGGCTCGCGAGGGTCTGCATTTGGAGCCATAGCGGGCGGTGTAACATGGAACATCTCTGGAGAACTGGACTGCATAGCCGGGGAGGGAGGTTCGCGATGGGGCCATGGAACAGAGGGTTCCATTACGGCGGGAGGTTCTGACACTTGTGTCCCTTGCTCCTGGTATAGGTCCAGGGGGATTCCTGCCGAATGCATGACTTGGGTGATGCCCTGCGAGGCAGGGACAATGGTACCATGGAGAGCGGTGGGAGCAGGGAAAGCATGTCGAGGTACAGGATTCATGTGTGCTGAATGTCCGACGGTGCCCCTACCGTGCCCAATCTCAGCGTAGACATAGTCGGGTGTCATAGCTTCAGTGTTCCTGGACGAGGACGAGAAATCATGGTAGGTCCGGAAAAAGGTAGCACCATTTGACTGCGTTGTTCCAGTGCTACGGTTCGAACCGATGTCACTTGGCGTTGGGGAGGTGGAAACCTCAATCACTGGCTGATGCCCGAATCCTCGCGACCGTCGTTGCGTTCCGTTGGAAGACCCTGCGGTAGATTGCATGACGACGTCCTGGGTTACAGGCTGGGGTGGGGCTGGTGTGGCGGTGGCTGGACCGCCAAACGGTGAGGATATTGGGTTTGGCCGCAATGTCAAACTGCGTTGTATGGGTACCTCCATCGCGTGCGACGTCGAGCCGGCAGTGGACTGCATCGGTTGTATGGTAGGATCCGCGCTACGATAGCGGAAAGGTCCATCATGCATGAAATCTTCGTCGACTTCGATGTCACCTTCGTTGCCCATCTCCATTTCGACGTCCTGGGAAACTTCGTTGAAAGCCTCGTCGAAATCATCATCATACTCGGTCTCTTCGTCATCGCCATTCATGTCTTCTGTAATGGTATTGAAAAGATCCGTCAAAAAACATCTCAGCTTTGAGACACCATTTCCGGAGTACACGCAAAAGGCCAAACGCTGGCTCATGTTAAATTCCTGCGCTCAGAATGAGAAACGATAAAACATAAAGGTAGAATTCGAACGCACCTGTGGAGGTTGTCTACAAAATTGCTGCAATTCTGGTTTACGGAAAGAGGGTATCCCGGTCAAGCTCAGGTGCGTGAGTTTGTGGAGTTTTTGTAAGAGGAAATGAATTGCCATGACGGAGATCTGATCGCAGTACGAGAGATGTATGCGCTCCAAAGTGCTGTGACGTTCCGCAAGTGCATAGACTGCTTCGTCGGTCAAGTTACTGACACGTACGAGACCAATGCGGCGAAGTTTCGGCAAACTAGCCAATTCGAACACGGACATGTCGGTGAGGAGAGTGCAATCTAAAAGACGAGGTCAGTGCTGAATACATCCAAAGGAAGCAGGCGACTTACTGGCAAAGTCTACGTATCGCAATCGAGTGCAACATCTTGCAAGCGATTTGATGGATCTGTCTGTAATGTTTGCGGCGTGACCCAAGTGGAGGTAGTGAAGATGTTTTCCGAGAAGGCAGACGTTCTCGACTGTGCGATCCGTAAGTTGTGTACACTTGGACAAGACAAGGTTTCTGATCTTTGGTGCGTGAGATATGATGCCGTCAACGGCGTCGTCGGTGATGAGTGCGCAAGAAGTGAGGTCGAGCATGCGAAGATGATCCAAAGGTCTAGGGAGGACGAGGGGAGGAAGTTCGTCAGAAGGTCTAGGAAGTGGGAAGGGATTGTTGGTGCGAGGGGCGGTTTCATTCCGAAGGGGCGCAGGGAATGCGGCGTCCGTGAGTTCGGTGCATTGGGAGAGTCTCATCTCCCGCATGTGAGTCGAATAGGTCCAAAGATCGCGGACGGAGATATCTGTTATGCGCTTGCAGTTGTTGAGATCGATCTCGAGGAGGAGAGGACAAAACTTTGCGAGGGCAGAGACGGGAGCGTCGGTGACGTGTTCAAGGCCACTGAGTTTGACGCGACGGAGGAGGGGACAGTTTTCAGCGAGAGCGAGGACACCGAGATCGGTGACGCTTTTGCAGCCGCTGAGGTTTATTCCCTGCAGACGCTTTGAAGCGGCGGCAAGACCGGCGATGACGGTGTCGGACGTTTTGGTAACGCCCGTGAGGTCGATTGCGACCAGATTTGGTAAGCAGGGAAGGACGCGTGATAGAGCGTCGTCAGATATGGCATGGCAGTTGACAAGGGTGAGACGTTCGAGCCGATCGCACTGGGCGAGACGGCAGAAAAGGGCGTCGGTGAGGTCGGCGCCTAGGAAGAGGAAGTTGAGACGACGGATGAAGCGAGCATGAGTGAAGGTCTGATCTGCGCGGGTGAGGACCCGCATCATCTTGACGAGCGTGGAGAGACGGGTGAAGCTAGGCCTGTGCCAGAGAAGCTCTACTGAGCACTCGCACCAGGAACGCGATACGAGGAGGGCATGATAAAGATCACGCTGAGAGTGGAGATGTTTGAGGATGTGAATGAGGACCTCTGGTGGGATGTGTGACATGGGGGAATGTGAGGAGGGGGGCGCTGCAGGGTCTGGATGATGGAGACGCGATGCCCATTGTGCTGGTGAGATGACGGCGGAGAGAGAGCGGGAGAAAATGGCGGATTTTGCTGGATCGTCGTCGTCGTTGTCGGAGAGGGAGGTCGTTGACTGCGCGGGGGACGTGTGTCGGTAAATGTGTCGGGATGGCCGCATGAGGGACGCTTGTGAGTTGCTCTGGGTAGATTCTGAGCAGGCACACAACAGCTTACCTCACCGTGTGAATGTCCTGCTCGATATGGCTCACCCTCTTCCCCCACCAGGGCCCGACCACTACGCCGCCCGTCGGGCACGCTGGCTCGCTGCCCCAGACACGCCTCCCCGGACACGACACGCTCCCCAGGTCAACCCACGTCTAATGCGTCTCTTGGACCACCCAGATCTACACTCCGATCAAGCATGGAGTCGCGGCATCGACCAGGTATGGAACGGCCTCATCACCGGAAACAAGCTCAAGCATCGCCTGCCCATGGACCTCGTGGTGCGTGCCCCGATCCTTAGCTTGGCTCCCCTCCCGCAACTCTTACCCCAGATAAAGATCATCCATGCAGCCTGGCGCAGAGATCCGGAAACGTGGCCCGAGGGCGTAGTAGCCCCGGACTCTGACGAAGCACGCCCCATCCCCTCGCCGTCAGTCTCTGTGCCAGACACACAGTGTACAGAGCCACCCTGATTTGGCATCATTTCAATACCTAAATCGCTACACTTGTACCACCAGATCCGTATGTATTTTTAATGTCGCACCCCACAGGGTCTTCGTATCACCACTGATGTTACATATCGCTACATCCCATGCAGAATTTCATCCCTGCTTGTATGCGCAGCAGACGGTGACGCGTGGCCCCGAGTTACTTTTCATGTTCGTGATGGAGGTGACACCTAGTGCCAGCTGGTCAGCACCAGTCTTCCACCTCTGTCGTCCCAACCTACCAGGATCACTCCGTCCCCTCTGACGAAAAGCATATCCATCTTTCTCTTTGCAACCTTTTCGGGCTATCAGCACTTCTCCAGCCATCCACCGCTTCTACACACCTTGACTGTGCCTTGACCCTCAAAGTTTCCATCGACGGAATCTACGATCATGATAGTCTCTTCGACATCACTCAGGATGAGGTTCATGTGTCCATCGTATGCCTATCGATGGTCTAGCCTGACTCACGCAGAAAAGAAGGTTGACATACGTGTAAAATACCTGTTAGCTCGCGATCTCCCCGTAGTTTTACGAATACCCGCTCGCTGAGCGACAGTCGTATAAGATCAAACGGCTCTTGTATGCCTGAAGATGACGGATCCATCCAACTATGCGCGTGATGAGTCAGCACCTCTGTCACCTGGCGCAGTGAGGCAAAACACAAACGCTGTCCTCGACACGCATCTGACTCCGCGATGCCCGTAAGTCGTCCCACACATACACCTTGTCTTTACCAACCTTTTTGTATAGAAACATTACTGTGACTATTGCGATGTATTCCTAACTCACGATTCAGCCTCAGGTATGCTTGTTCCATGCAACTCGCTATATCTCTGACTCTTTGCCAGTCCGCAAGGCTCATAACAGCGGTCGCAACCATCTCGCCAACGTCCGAGACTACTATGCATGTAAGCCCGTTCGTCTCTTACTGTCAAGCATCTGTCAACATCCTGTTTCAGCACTCGGGCATGACAAGGCGCAGAACATCATCGACCAGATCACAGCGGCTTACGAAAGTGGAGGTGGCCCACCCCCAGGAGGCTTCGGTTTTGGCCCGCAGCACCTCGTGGGACCGCCTGCTTTTGGTCCATCCGTCTTTGGTGGAGGACCACCTGGCGCGTTCCGTGCGTAGTCTCTCCATTCTTTTAGGTTTGCTCTGACGACGCCTCCATAGCTCGTCCACCGTTCCCTCCCGGCGGAATGCCACCCCCTGGAGCCATGGTCGCCCCTCCTGGTGGTCCTCCTCCATTCCCGCCAGGTTCCATGCCTCCTCCTGGCGCTTTTCCTGGTGGTATGTACCCAAATGTCTTCCTGTAGTTCTTCGTTTATTCACCACGCCCAGGTGCGCCCCCATTCCCTCCTAATGGTCTTCCCGGCCCAGCTGGTAATGTTCCTCCTTTCCCTTCCGCTGGTAGCTTTGGACCTCCCCCGCCTGGGGGTGCCCCCCCCCAGGCCGGACCCCCTGGTGCAAGCGGTGGATCTCCGAGCAACCCTGGCCCTGGCGGGATGCACCCTGATAGAATCCGGATGATGAATACTGGAAGGTAGCAAGCACATTTTGGTACACCGTTGTACAGTGCCATACGTATCGGATGCATACTCACTACCATATGTATGTACCAAAAAGGCATCAAATATAGACATTTGAATCTATCTACATACAATACAGCGTCGTTACAGCGATGAGTAATTCCCGACCCCTAGAAGGTGAAAGCTTAGTTTTGTCTGGCAGCAGCAGGCTTTGGGTTTCTGTAACCAAGGGAGTTGGCAGCGAATGCCTTGCTCATGGCAACACATGATTTACTTGACAATTCAACGCAGAACAGCGCAAGTTGACCACTTTCAATCATCTGACTGATGTCATTTTCCGAGTGTCTGCCACGGCAACGCCTCCTCAGTCGGTTGACAAAGATCCTCTTCCCCTGTACGAAAGCATCACAGATTACGGTGCATAAGATGTAACTTGAGCCTTACCTTGTCGCTCGTGGATTGCCAAATGGGCATTGGAGGTATCGGCGTCCAGACATGAGCTCCGATGTAATACCACAAAGTCTGGCCCGACCTGTCCTGAGGATGACGTCAGAATGATAGCAGAATTAAAGCGTAAGGACATACACACCTTCTTGGAGGGTAGGATGAATGTATGCAAAATGTTGCTTGTAGAGAACGTCGATTGAAGATATTCCGTAGTGCCTTGATTATCTGCGGGCGACCCCCAGTCAAAGAGAACAGACGTTGACGGGCCATCCATGGCAACAGGCTCGTATATGAAGACCATGTCACGGATAGTCTGGACACGGAAACAAAGATCGTCCATATGAACGAGACTGAGTGTCACCAGCTGATAAGACTATTCGTTTTCCGTGACCCGTTCGCTCAACTCACCTTTCGAGCGAACATAGCTGGCAAGACGCGAACATCAGATAGCATGGTCTTGACTCGTGAACAAACACACACCATATCCTCGTCGAGGTTCAAGCGTCTCCCAAGGTCTGTCCACGGAATCGGACACACGACCTCCGCACTCTTTGGCGTGCGCGTCGTGGACATGCGCCAGCCATCGTCCAGGCTGGGGACTATCTTTGGTACTTCAGCCGGTCGGGGTGTTCGGGCCGGCGACAAAGTGTGCCTTGGCGAGACGGGACCCGATCGTGGGGAGTGCACAGCAGACAACGTCCCATCGTCTGGCTGGGTAAAGTCACATCAGACCCAACAGTCGCTCGGGGGTGTACTGCATTACCCCGAGTTCCTCCAGGAGCATGGTCATGGCCCGGCGAACGAGCTTGAGCTTGCGTTCAGCGTTGCTCTGTGGGCTGGTGCATGCAGCGTGGTTGTCGTCGGCGTTCGGTCGTGCTTCGAGCTGTGCGACGCGCGCTCTCCACATGGCAGTTTCGTTAGTGGACTCGGTGACCACGTCACTGAACTCCTCGCCAATGCGGGCGAGCCTGGCGGCTATCTGTACCAGCTGCGACTAGGTCGGCATGGACACACGGCGTCAAACTAATAAAGGACGTCGCACCTCGTTGAGGCCGGTTTGCATCCTCTGGGGAGAGCGCAACAATGACGATTCAGGGGTGCGTATCATTCTGTCCGACATCATGATGGTGGGTTGCAAGTGAGTCCAAGTTGGCACGACGACCGCGGAAAGGCATGAAGACCCGGGTTCTCTAATTTTTCTTTTTTTTTCTTGGTTAGATTGTATGTAAGTGTGAGTGTAATAGAATTGTCACACCTCGTTGTCAGTTGGACTTGCCCCGTCGAGCGAGCTTCTTGATTCAGCCAGCACGCCACCGCCCCTTATCGATGAACTTGGGAAAACACACCCGGATGGCAGAACTGTCTAAACGGGCCCTGTCAGCTTCAAGAGCTCCAACCATCGACATTCACACTCATGTTTACCTTCCGCGGTACGCTGAGGAGCTGCGCGCTCGCTCTTCGGCTCCTCGCATATACCGTCGGACAGGCGCGAACAACCAACCGGAGGAACGCCTACTGATCCTTGACGGTGAGCCTGGAGTCGGCCGCCCTGTGGGACCCCAGGTGGGTGGCTTAGATCCGATTGCGTGTCATATTTGACCTGCGTCGTTGCTTGAAAGTACTGGGAACGGGACCAAAAACTGCAGTTTATGAAACGGCATGACATCGATATTTCCTTTGTCAGGTTCTATTCTCTGATTCTTTGGGCTCTTCCCGTGGACTTCGCACTCCTAACATCGCTTTTGCACAGCTCAGCAAACCCGTGGCTTGACTTCTTGCCCCCAGAGCGAGCACACGCTCTTTCGCAGGAATTGAACGATGACCTTGAGAAGTACTGCTCCACGTCACCTGCGACAGAAGGGTTCCCAGGTCTCAAATCGATATATGGTTTCGGACTACTTCCCCTTGTCCCAGACGTCCCTATATCATCGGTGCTTGATGTCATCAAGCAGATAGACGCTTTACCTCACATATCGGGTATCATTATGGGCACGAGGGGTGTAGGCAATGGCATGGATGACGAGGCACTGGAACCCGTCTGGGAAGCTCTACAGGAAGCTAATCTTGTCGTCTTTATTCATCCTCATTATGGCGTCGATTCCAAGGCATTCGGGGACAAGGCGAACGGCCATGTTCTTCCGTTAGCGTTGGGATTTCCGTTCGAAACCACCATCGTAAGCTGCGCCACTGTATCTGGAAAATCCCCCTGATAAAGTGTTCCAGGCTATAACTCGACTTATCTTGGCAGGCGTCCTCGATCGTCACCCGGACCTTCGCCTTCTTTTGGCCCATTCGGGTGGCGCTCTCCCTCAGTTATCCTCTCGCCTTGCTTCGTGTATCGCACATGATCCCATAGTCGCAAAACGGTTGAAGCATGACGCAAGGTACTATCTTGGCAAACTTTACTTTGACGCGGTTGCGTATGGGACAGAGGAGCTGGCTTTCGTGAGCGACGTCATCGGACGAGCGGAGGTGTACAAGGCCACAGGCGGAGAATACGATCCGGATGTCGGAAGCACCAGGATGTTATTCGGAACTGATCATCCATTTTTCCCGCCACTCGAATCCAGCCAGAAATGGCAAAGTGTTGAGGACAACTTGAAGGCGATACGGAACGTGGGGGCATGGGGGGATTCCGCACGCGCTAACGTGCTTGGGTTAAACGCGCTGAGGTTGTTCAATTTAGGGTGTTGATGTATCGACTACATTTATACCCTTCACTTCTGTACTTGTATCTTCAAGCTGAAATCTATGTGCTGTACGGACTGATGAACAGCACTGGTGCTCAAGATATCGATGTCTGCAAATCGGGCTCAGCTGAATCAGAATACAAGTGTTCAGTCAATGTACCATTGATAGCACGTTCTTGCAGATTGCTTTCTGTGATGTTGCCGCTAGATTCGAACAAGAATTTGCGTTTACCCGCCCATTTCTCTTTCAGTTTACGTGCAACTTGAACGAGCTCTTCCCCTGCTATGTTGTCGAGCATAACTATGTCGGCGCCAGCGTCAATCGCTTCATCGGCCTCCGCCTCTGAACCGACCTCCGCCTCGAGAAGGATACTAAATCCCCCAACGGAACGTGCCCGTTGGATCGCAGCTGTGATAGAGCCTAGATTACATGTCAGATGGAACGTTGCAGAACCGCGCATGAACGACACATGCCAGCCGACCAGATGTGATTATCCTTGAGCATGATCATGCTGGACAAGTCATGACGATGGGGGTCGATTCCACCAACGAGCATACCATATTTCTCCACCAGTCGGAAACCTGGAGAGAAGCCGGTGTGAGTGCAGAAAGCTTCGAGCACCAGCGGGATTACCTGGAGTCGTCTTTCGCGTGCCGGCGACGATGCCCTTGTACCCACATGCGGTGGCGAAATCCTTCATCCGCTTCGACCTAGCCGATAACGCAGTCAGGGATGCTCTTGCAGAGATTCTAGAGACGCTCACTTGGTTGCGATTCCGCTGCATCTTGCCAGGAGGTTGAGCGCGACCCGCTCACCCAGGAGGAGATGTCGAGCTTTTCCTCTCACAGTCGCGACATGCTTGACAGGGTCGAATGACTCGCCTTCTTGCATATGCCACTCCACCCTGTGAAGCGTGAGGGTTAGCGAGGGGAAGCGAAAGAGTTACGTACTGGCAGTCGAGCTGACGGAAGACTTCAGTGAAGAACGGGACGCCGGCGAGGACAGCAGTCTGCTTTCCCTTGCCAAAAAGAAAAGCTTTTCGCTCAACCTCTCCGACGACGTATCCTGCATAGTCGAAGGACGGGGTGTCCTCAGCAAGCCAGACGTTGACTTGCGACGCCCAGCTCGGCGGTAACAGGTGCATGTACATGTCACCAACGAGGTCTTGTCAATGGGAAAGCCAGAAGCGACTGCTTGATAGGGGCAGAGTAGACTTGCAATTGTTGCCGAGACAAAACACGTACATGTGTATCAGGTCCAGATTTCTACGTAAACGGAGTGTCCAAACGTATGTACCCAAAAAATGATGTGGAAGGAAATGAAGGTACAACTACAACGTGGATCAGATGAAATTCGTAATAAGGGCCGTCAGTGCGACGAATGCAGCGAGCAAGCCACCTGGGACGTCTACGCCGAGAGATGCAACATTAGCTCCGCCGGTGGGCGAGGTGCTAGTTTGTGAGCTAGTAGTGGTCGCACCAGAACTACCCGTTGAACTACCCTTTCTAAACGAGGGCACAGATAAGGCAACCAGACTTAAAACAAGGGTAAGATACTCACTGAGCCGACGCAGAAGCCGTCGCAGACCCGGCGGAAGTTGTACTCGGAGCGGTGCCAGAAGAAACTGAAGTGATAT
>QFES01007686.1:3658-26296 GCA_003316375.1 Tylopilus plumbeoviolaceoides
GAGTAGCACTTTCTTACGACTTCCCAAAAGCAAACCACTGACATCCGTAGCGCTCGTGCCAAGCTTGGCAAGGGCGAGATAACTCCTGCCGAGTATGATGAGTTCATCAAAAAGGAAATACAGCTGGTCGTTGGCTTCCAGGAGGAGGCTGGGCTTGATCTTCTCGTTCACGGCGAACCGGAAAGAAACGACATGGTTCAATACTTCGGTGAGAAGCTCAAGGGTTTCGTATTCACCCAAAACGGATGGGTCCAGTCTTATGGTTCTCGGTATGTGCCTCGCCCTTGCATCGTCAGCTTGGCTTGATGAGCTCCTTACAGTTACGTGCGACCTCCGATCATTGTCTCTGATGTTAGCCGCCCCACTGCTATGACCGTGCAATGGAGCAGCTACGCTCAAAGCATCACCAAGAAGCCCATGAAGGGCATGCTGACTGGTCCGGTCACGATCTTAAACTGGTCGTTCCCTCGTGAAGACGTGTCACGCAAACTGCAAGCTCAGCAGTTGGCATTGGCACTGCGTGATGAGGTCGTAGATCTCGAGGCTGCTAGTATCGCTGCCATTCAAGTTGATGAACCAGCTATCCGCGAGGGCGTAAGTTCACTCGAAAGACTAACGCATGAGCTATCTGACGTCCACACCAGTTGCCCCTCCGTAGATCCGACTGGGACGAATACCTGGAATGGGCCGTTGATACCTTCAGGCTTGCTACTGCCGGTGTTCGTGATGAGACCCAAACTCATTCCCACTTCTGCTACTCCGACTTTGGCGATATCTTCCCCTCCATTCAACGTCTTGACGCCGATGTTATATCAATCGAGTTCTCAAAGAGTGATATGAAGTTGTTGCACACGTTCCAGCAGTACGGTTACTCCAACCAGATTGGTCCCGGTGTCTACGACATCCACTCCCCCCGTGTTCCCAGCAAGGAAGAGATCATCGAGCGTCTCAAGGCTACCCTCACTATCATTCCTGCTCATTTGACGTTCGTGAACCCCGACTGTGGTTTGAAGACACGTGGTTGGAAAGAGACCAAAGGTACACCCTTCGTTCCATTGTATCTCCCAGTAGACTGACTATTTCACAGCCTCTTTGGCGAATTTGGTCGCTGCTGCTCGTTGGGCTCGCCAGAACGTTTAAACTTTCCACCATTGCGCTTCAACAGCGCCCATGAAGCGGTTATTTCATGGCCTTCTCGCGCTAGGGGGGGTTTTGCACTTGACCTTGGGTAGTTGTGTTGCGATCATATCATGTCCGGTCCGGTGGGAATACCGATGGGACAGTGCAGATGGGTGCTGCTTTGTGGGCTTTGTGGACCCGTTGGGTGTCTTAGGAGAGGCAAGAACTTGACGTGGTTGTGAGCGTAGTAGTCGGATTTCAACAATCCTTAATTGTACTGTACAGAAATTTGAATGCAAGGCGTCTGTTGTGCCAGCAAGTTTTGATTGTTGCTGCTTGTATTTAGCGGTGTGGAGGTCCAAGTCTAGATCATCGTGAAGGTGGTAGATTATAAGAGATCCTGAGGGATACAACTTCGTTGAAATACTCTTATTATTGAATAAAAAGATGAAACGAATGGTGTCAAGTGTGGGTCCCAGGAGAGTCAGTGCAAAAATAAGAAGGAAATTTAATCATCGTCAACCAATTCATCATCCGCAGTCGAGTCTCGTGTATTTTGCAGGAAATCGACCGAGGAACGGTGTTCGCCCTGCCGAGGGATTCCAGATCAAGACGAGTGAGGCAAAGAGACAAGGAACTCACGCTCGGCAGTAATGTGCTGTGGCCCTCGTTCCTTCCGCGTCCGAACAAGCTGAGGATCCTTGTCCGACCGTGTTGGCGTTTTCTACCAATATCTTCCTGTCCGGGTGGATCAATTGCTATAGTTTCTGGTCCGATCGCAAACGGCGTCCCAGTCAAGCTAGAATTCGCAGGAACGAGGGCGCTAACACTCCCACTTGAGGACGATCTTCGTGGTACATGATCTAGAAGTACCGTGGCGTCGACAACGTGCTTCTTTGCACGAAAAGAAAATTTCTTGGACGCGGGGGAGCGGAAGTCGCTCTGTGGAGCGTTTTTAGATGCTATAAGCTTTGTCTTCGAGAAGAGCTCGCGTGCAACAGGGAGGACGGGAACAAGTGGTTGGTGGAAGGCCATACGGACCCAGCCCCTCCAGGTAAGATCGCTGGGTAAAAATTCATCGACCAATTCTTCAAACTATGATGAATGACGAATGAATGAGCCGTTATGCAAGATAGAAGAAGAGACATACACTCCATGTCTGGTTGCGGAATTCCAATGTATGGGTACGAATCCGCGCATCGCGGCATTCGAAAGACTCTGCCTTTATTATGCTCAACAGGAGATCGATACTAGTTGAAAAATTCAGTCGAAGTATTGTAGATTACCCATGCTACCTACCTTGAGATTCTCACTAGAACGAAGGTTTTCTGTGAAGAACGTGTCTTCATTTCTACCGCGTCGTCTTTACCAGGGCGGTCTTCTCGATTAGCTTTCCTGACACTTCGGGAATCCTCGTTGATATTCAAATCTGGTACTGTAGTTCGGCCAAAGGAAGTTTCGATCGGTGTCTTCACAGATTCAGCAGCCGCGCTACGTAAATCGGTAAATGATCGAGAGGTTCCAAGTTTTCTCAGATTGGGCGCAAGCCTATTCGAATCCAATGATACACGAGGTTTCTGTATCAACAGAGTCGACTCCAAGGAAGATCTGGAAGGAGGTAGTTCCGAAGGATGATGCGATTCAGGTGAATCACGGTTTGCGCGCGGGCTATCTCTCCTGTTCCTACCCCGCCGAGCGGGCCAGACATATTCCATAATACGCTGGCCAAGGCGGGCATCGAGCTGCAGGCGGATGGGATGAAAGTCGAGTTGGAACTTCTCATAGATCGTGATTCCGCCGACAGGCGCAAGCACCGTCCAATCAGCGTCGAGGAAAATATCTCTCTGTCATGCAATGAGAGCGGAATCAAACTGTACCGAGGGTGGAAAGTACCTTGCAAAGTGGGTGGTTAGAAACCTCCTCATATTTCGAGACAATTTCAGTCCAAATTGCATTTGGAGACCCATCGAAAGCCTGCAGGTCACCAACTGTCAAGCGGTTGGCAGTGGAGCTATCCTGTTTGCTCAGCCATGAAAAGTCTATGCTGCGCACAGCAAGTTTTGCCAGCAGCTCTCGATTATCGTCCAACATTCTCCAAGAGATTTCCGACGAAGAGGCCTCCAGAAGAAGGGCGGATTTCTGGTCTGAGTGACCGTCAGTCCTACTCTGAGCCACCCGTATCGCATCAAAGATTAGATTGAGCTCTTCTGCTAGTTGGAAGATGTGAGCTTTGACCTTGAGGACCTGCAACGCCTTCTGGGGACGGTTATCCGAAATTTGATGACTGACATCGTTATGTGTCTCGAGCACGCTCCTGAGACGACACTGAAGGTCAGAAACGACGCTAGCAACGGATCTCAAATCTGTGAAGTCATATGCGAAAAGCAGCGTTTCCAGCCTTTCATGTCGTGCTTTATGCGCGACATCGGAGAACAGGACGAGATGTGTGATGATAGTGGAAATAAACTGGAAATGCCGGTCGTTGGCCGATACGGTAAAGCGAGGAACATGGACTTGCACCAAGTCCTATTTCCGAAAAAAGTCAGCATTATGTCGCAAAGTCAATGAGAGTACTCAACGGTGTCGTTCTGCAAATGAGCAGGCCTTCCTCTATGCGCCTGCCCCGCCTTCGAACGAACAGAAGAAGTGATATTGTTCCGAAGTCCGAGTCGATTGAACCGATCATAGTGGCAGTTGGCGTTAGTTTGAGGAACGATTCGGTCAAAGGAATCGCTTTCGCAACGGTAGTCCAGCAACACTTCCAGGGGAACTGAGCCGATGTCATATGGATCCGAGCTTGCCGGACAAAAGGTTTGAAGACCATCTAATGCCATATAGTTCCTTTGCAGGGATTGAGGATCAACTTAACCCCCTTCGCTTGAAATTGTGTACCTATGCATGATATGACCATTGATAGGATCCTCCAGATTGGATGCATCCATTATTTTGAACACTTGCAGCTTTGCTTGTATAGCGGCAAGGATCACGATCGACTCTGTATCAGTGCTGAGCGAGGTATCAGTGCTCCGCAATATAATCTGAGGTTTCAGCAAAAAGCAGAAGTGCCTCTTCCGAAGAAGAACACCATCTTCCCATCCGTCTAACGGCTTGACATCGGCTGGATCACACGCGATATCTGTTCGAATGTCCAGTGACGTGCTACCTCGTCCTCCCGCCAATATTTTACGCAGGGTAGAAGCGGCCGTTTGTGCTGCACCAGCGGTGGCTTTAGATGTCTCGCTGCTATCGTGGCCAGTGGCATGACGAATCATGGATTCGGCTTGGTCTCGGATGAACTTAACAGCACTATTGGTCGTAGTCAGTACAGATCGAAATGTGGCCATAGTCACCGACCGAGTAGCCATGTGATACTCGTACCCGCGACGAGCTCTCGAGCAGTTGTAGTACCTCATCAAAACCTGTCAAGAAATTGAGATATTGCACTCTGCAGGAGAACAAACCTTACATCGCGGACAGCATTGCACATGAACACGTTCGGAGAATGTACTTGATAGACATTCTCGAAATCCGCCCACTCAGAGGCGGATACCATTTCAGCTGGGATATAGTACGTCTCCACGTTACTCTTGCGTGCACCCTCTGGGCACTGGTCTACCGCTTTCAGGTGATTTGTGTAGTCTCGGAGTAGGGCGACCATTTTATCCAAGGGATAGTACCTCTAAATTGTGGATCAACGACAATGTTTGTTCCTTCCATTTTTAAAAACGCACCTGCACGTGTTGGGCCGACTTCATCTCTTCCTCCGCCATATGTTGCAACGTTGCGATGCGCTGCTCCGCAAGAGAAATCTCGACTTGGGGAACGGCTAGAGAAAACGAAAGGACAAATCAGGGTCACATTCACGCTGACTGACGATGAAAAATATCCTTACAGGGTTCGCTCCCAAGCAAACAAGTATGAGTGTTTTCATCGCCGAATTTCGTGTGCTCCACGTGCGTCTCGGTAAGAGGTGAGTTCTTCTTGAGATATGTCAACTTGGGGCAAGAGAGTATTGGGAACAACTGGATATCCGGAAGACTCTGCCCGGGCGACCAATCTGTTTCGAGGAAGTCCTCACTATTCAGCCAAGATGGAGGGACTTCCGAGCTTGAACATGCTTGGTTTGTCTCGTTCCTGTCGGAGCTGGCGGACAGAAACACAGATTGTTTCAGCGGCTCTGAGAAAACGGCTAACATAGCACGGAGGTCCACGTCCCTAAGGACGACCTCAGCCGCGTAGAATGGTTTGTGCCGCACGACTTGGATGCTGTCGGGAACTTTGCCCGGAGCGATCGTCTCCAGGTCTCTTTGGTGCATGTCGGCTTGGAAGTGGCTGACTTTGGCCTTCAAGCCCACGATAGTTGTGGTCCCATCCTTCCATGACTCTCTGCTGTCGTCGATGTATGCATGCGTTATAAACAGTTCCGGTACTGAAATGCGGTACTTGATCGTTGCTATGTGACGTGAAAACTTGGGCGATAGTGACTTCCGGTGGTAAAGGGAGCCTTGTCTGATTGGTAGGGATAGGCCATTATCGAACAGCCCCCACCATGACCAAAAACTGGCAAACGATTTCGGGGTGAGATGAAAGCTACTTGGCTGGGGTGTCAGTCCTTGTCGAAGAGCCGAGGTTATTGAAACCGAGAGGTGTATAAAGTTTGACCGGAAACCGTGGTAGGAATCGTGATCAACCTACGATCGTTTGCAATCATTCTTGGAATTGGGGGCGGAGAACGTACCTGAAGTGCTGAGGGATCGTTTTTCGCCAACTGGACGGTATAATGTGGCCGGAAATCAAAAAAACGACAGGCACGATCAAAGGGAGAGGTTGAACACTTGCTACAATCCATACTGCTGCACGTGCGTTCAAGTATGACCCCTACACCGAAGCGGATGCCAGAGCACAGGTTGGCGCACATCTTAACCCAGTCATTTCTTGCTGCAGTGTGCCCCTGCGCGTAAATGCCCCCTGGACTAGTGGCTAGATCGAACCTAACAGAGGTGTAACAGATGCAAGACATACGATGATATCCCACTTACTTTGGTATCAATATGGACATGGAGTCGCTGGTTACTTGCACAAGCTCACGGTCCTCGTTTTGGGCGCCGATACTGATATGTGGTTCACCTTGCCAGCAAAGAGAAAAACCGGCGCCGTCGTTATCCAGTACATATGGATCGCGATTGCCTAAAAGGACATAAGCATACGCAAGGCATATTCAATCTGTTCCCACCTTTCAAGTATAGTCGGACTTCTTCTTTGAACGAAATCTCGATTGTCCAGTGGAAAATCAACCTTAACTGCGGAACTCGTGAATCAAGTCATCCCGTGGCAGCGAGATTCATAGTTACCTTGTCCCAGAACCCTATGGGTGGCGATGGATCCCGAGTCTCCGGCGTCAGGCTATCTAGAACCCTGACAACATCTTGGATCGCGGGACTGTAGCTAACACCCCAAGTTATTGCAGTCGTCTTGTCCGTCAGGACTGATATAAGTGGTCGAGCGTAGGTCTTCACTGGCATGATTGTTTTTGGGATGCGAAGTACGAGAGGACGACTATATGGGAAGCCATCTTCGACGCTGTCCACAAGGCAAGAAATCCAATCAAGTGACTGAGAAGGACCCATTTCCTCGGCTATGACAAAATCAGAATCGAAGATTAGCGAGGGAGATCTGTCATCGCCAGACCGGGCAGGAATGTAAAGCAGTGGGAGGGGATAGTCACGGAGCGCAACCTGAACGGCCGTAAGGGAGATATTGAGATGCATGGGGATGAGCAAGGAATAACATGTCTCATGGGGAATTCCACTCCCTTGGTCGTGCAGGAAGGAGGCTAGATATTCTGGAGCAAAACTGGGACGTTGAAGGCGAAAATGAAGGCCGGATATAATGATGCGAAGCAGTGGAGGAACGCGCAACGGTTTAGCAGGCTTGATGAGATCTGGGGCTTTCGTGGGACGCTTTAACGGTATTGCACCATGGAGTTCGCGATGGACCAACTCTTCTCGAGCTGCTCGTTCTCGAGTGCGCTGCCGGTGTCTGGTTGTCCAGTCTAGGCTGTGAGAGAGTTTCAAACGATGGCGGGCATCGTCGATTGAAACTGAATGCTCTTTGCTAAACTGATACTCTGTGTCAACGACTGGGGTGTCTGGAGCTGCTTGATTCTCAGACACGACGGCCATCGCTTTTGCGTCGAAGGCTTCCTCCCTGTGAAGCCTCGCTTTTGCTGCAGCAAGGCCAACCCTGAAGTTGAATCCCAACTGACTCTCGAAGGGGTCATCTACAGCCTCAAAGCAAAACATTCGACAGCTGAAGGTGAAGTCAGGCACGAGTTTGGCGGATTCGGCCTCCGGAGCAGGGATGGGGGATAGCTTAGCACTTTGGACCACGTGGACTAGATGTTTGAGCGCTTTGAATGTCACAACCGCGGCGAGCTGCAGTTCGGCAAAGACATATCCGGAAGGGATGCGTATGCGTATGCTGTCACTGTCGACCAGAATCGGACCTCTGAGGGTTGGAGCGAGGGTCAAAGTGCATCTGTGTATACGGCCAAACTCTTCCCAAGCCCCTTCTTCTACCCGTGCCTCCCGTTGATCGACCGGGACCCATATGAGCAACGAATTAATAGAATAGCAGGCATCACGAGGAGTGAGCACCGCATCCAGATAGTTAATTCGCACGACCGCAGTTTCGTCCAGGAATCGTATACGCATTCGAATAGCTTTGATGGTGCCGTGGACAGTCAGGATGGTGGGTTGCGTAGAACGCGAGGGTAAGTCTGGGACTCTCGACGAAATTGCACACTGCTGAAGGACTCGCACCGTTTGCAGTGCAAGAAGAGTCGAGTATACTAGACCGAGTTCAAAGCGCATCAGTGCGTCGTCCACACTAAAAGTCACGTCACATGCAGCTCCTGCCGAATCTGCAAGGGCTTTCGGAGTGAATTTAACGTCCACGTTAACACCCTTGATCGAGAGAAGCTGTTTGCTATCCAGGAGGGGACTATCTCTTTCCGTAATGTGTGGATCATCCATCGAGAATTCGTCTGCAGCCGCAGCACGGAGGGTGGTGTTCCAGAGCATGAGTTTAGCGACGATAGCATCCGCACCCGATACGCTCTCCAGCAGGGTAGCGTCACTAAATCTATCGACAGGCAGGGATAATTTCGCCCTGATGTGGGGGGATGGCTGAGAAGGTGCAAATGTATGGACCTGCTCCCTGTTGGCAGAACAACATCGCAGCGAAAAACCTGTGCTGAACGCGATTCCGCGAGTTATGTCCTTGTCTGCGTCGGGATTGATATCAGATCCGGTGATGAACAGCACGAGCCGAGCAACAGAAAACGAAAGAGCGTAGCCTAGAGATGATGTTCGTGAGGAGCGAGGGGATCTTGCGGGTGAGGAAGGCCAGCGAGCAGAGAGCAGCGAGAGTAGAACACTCAGAATTCTGAGTCTGCCAGGGTGCCATAATTCCACGATCCCAGCTTCCGTGGAGCAATGGAGATCAACAAAGATAGTGCGAGTGTCCAATGTGGCAGACAAAATTTGATCATCGTCATTTGCCTCTCCACGCCCCATTAACACGCCATTTGCTTCCACAGCCTCCAAGGAGAACAAGGTTTCACCGTTGGTGCACTCTATGCCCCACCTCGACCTACGTCGCGTAGCGATGTTTGAGGAATGTGTGCGTAGCCGGAAGAAAACCGGGTACAAGAAGAATTTGAAGGGGCAGGTCATGCGGAATGGAAGGTCTCCATCGGGCGAGAGATGCCGAGTCGAGCTTGCGCCTGTATGAAAGCTGGAGGAGGATGTAAAAACCATGCCTTCAGTTTCCAGCTCCACTGAGAATGGTTCCTCGACTCCAGGGATATCGGCACACACAACGCGGGCAAAAGTGCGACCCACTCTCATATTCAAAGTAATCCGTGGAACTGGCGAGACCACAGTCGGCAAAAGAGGTTCTGCCTCGCCGCGCGGCACGTTATTGGGAGAGTTGAGTTCCGAGATTAGGTTGAAAAGCTTGTCGTGCCGCTCTGCGAATGATAGGGAAGTGATCTGGATGTCAAGAAACAGAGACGGTGGATTGGCCTCACAAGGCCAAGGATCGGGGGAGAGCATTGAGGGCCAGTGCGAAAACGTAGCGTCGACCGAGGCGGAGCTGACAGACAATATGGGAGCGTTCCCTGGGGCTGCCCCACTCAGTCTATGCATGGAAACGCTCTGGAGATTCAGGCGAAGCAAGAAGGCCCGTGGCTTAGCCGACGAGTCCCTTCCTAACCAAGCACGATGGGTGGGGTTCACTGTTGCATTACTGGGTTCGCAAGAGCAATTCGCTCCCTTGAAGACGATGATGTACGTTTGATGACCAATTTTCCGTGATACGGTGACAGAATCCAGATCTACCCGAGCAGTGGCAACAAGTTCAAAAAGCTGAAAGATTGGCCAGTCGGTATATGTGATGGGATGAACATCATAGAACGAACCTTGAGGCTTTGCTTCCTCCGCTTTGCGAGGACTTGAACGCGGCCATCTGAGATCATGCTCGCCTTGGCAAGGTCAGCACACTGCAAAATGTGGTTTACGCGAGTACTCACTGCGCTGAAGGGAGTCTTCAACCACGGAGAGGTAGTCGTACTCAGAGAGCTGGCTGGCGCAGTTGGGATATCCTCGGTAGCAGTTTTGAAGTGAGACAACCAACGCTGAAGATTGTCGGCGTCTACGTGGATACCACCAATCTTGACTCGATTTTGAATGCTCGATGGCTCGATGGTACCGTCTCTCGGGCTAAAGCGAGCCGAACCGCTGACAAGAAACGACTCGGGCGAGCGCAGTATCGTCCTGGTGTCGGATATACCTTGAGATTGTATGTCAACACCACCTAGAAAAACCGTCTGCTTGACGTACAGTCACGTACCCATTTGAACCAAACCATCCGACGGGATGAAACCATGAATATGTCGAATCACGAGATCATACGAAATAGAACCCATCATCCGTCCCAGTGTATCGTTCCAGGTACGGGTCCAAGCACGTCGGAACCCACTGGAAAGACGAGACTTCCAAGCGCCCATTGCGAGAGCTCGTGCGCTCAACATCTGGTTGCCTGAAGGAGCAAAGTCTCTGATTTGGTGAGCCTGAGGGCTCTGTGCGAAAGAAACATGTCCCTTGAACGAGACGTTCTGTACGATGAGCTGAGCTTGAGCAGAGCCGACGTATGAGACAACGGCTCGGTCAATATCCACTTGGACAGTTTCCATGAGCCTTGGGATAAAATGAATGACTTGCTGAAGCGCAGCGGTAACGATGAAGCGAATGACTGGGCGGATTGCGGGATCGAGTACGACATAGAGACCGGATAGCACGGACCACAAGTATAGTGCTAGAGGAGAAGGCGAAAGGTCCGCGAGAGTGAGTCCGCGCCTGTGAGATGGGCGCGGTGGGGGTGGACGTGGAGGCTCGATCTCCAGAGTGAAGCCTTCAATCCTGAAGGACAGCCTCCTCGGGCCGTCGTCTGCGGATGAGCGGTAGGAATACACAAAACGATCGATGCGCCAAGTCCGGCTGCCCTGGCGAAAGTATAAACCGCGAATGGAGCGCAAGCTGACGCTCCGAACGCGAATATGGCTGGAGAAGCGCATGAGGACATATGGTGCGAGGTAGACGCGAGCGACATAAGCGAAGCAGACCGCGCCGAGTGGGCAGCAGGCGAGCAAGAGCCAAGAAGAGGTAGTGGTGGGCCATTTCAACAAGAGTACCGAGCCGAGGAGAGTAACGAGGAATAACCGCGAACGGTAGTCGAAGGATGACATTCGGAGTGACGGTGAATGACAAGCACACGAGGGTGAGAAGAGAACGCGACAAGGTCATGTAGCAGTGCATAGCATAGTTTTACATAGCACATCATTACACAGCGCTCTCAAAATACCATCTGATGAGGGTACTGGCCCTTGGTCAGACCAAAGCTCGCCTTCAGGTACTTGGCCAGGTTTGCCTGCTTCTGAATGGCCGCAATGACAACCCCGTCAACATTCTTCTGGTCCGCCGTCTTGGCTTCAGGCAAAGGCTCTTTTGGCTTGGGTTTACCCTCCTCGAAAAACTCTGCCTCTGCGGAAGATGCACCTTTCACAACAGCCTTGGAAAAGTACGCGTCATTGATCTTGGAGTCGACCTGCCGCATCGATCAGACCAACAGATCGGTACGCCGCGGCAAGACACCCACCTCGAAACCTTCTAGGTCAATCCTCGTCGAAGTGGCAATAACGTACGCCTGGTTTATCCTCCGCAGGGGGACACCGTTGATCTTGTAGGGACCCGTCACCAACAACAAACCGCTCTCCAACTGCTTCAAGAACACCACCCTCTTCCCTCTGAAACGGCCAGCAAGAACGATGAGGACGGTGCCTGGGACGATAGTTGGACGAAGCTTGGCGGGTTTGGGTGATTTGCGGCTTTTCTTTGGTTGACGGACATCTTCTGCGGGGTAATAGCGGGGTGCCTTTGATGTGGGCACAAGACGAGTGCCGCCGTTCTTTTCACCCCCAACCTGCACCTCTTTGGTTGCAGGAGCTTCTGGCTCTGTATTTTTGAGGCCCTTCAAGCTACGGCGAGCAGCGGCCTGGGGTTGCCGGGAGGAAATGCCGGGTGCGAGTTGACTGGTGCGGGCCATCTGAAGCGAGGGTGTCAGCAGGGTATCGATACATCCAAAGTGCCAACGATGCATCCAACGGAAATAGTCCTTGCACCAGGTGGTGCACGAGCGTGTCGAGTTGACGTATCTTGCTGGCACGAACGAAATCGAGCTTACCGGTCGTTGGTCTTGAGGGTGTTGTTGTCGAGTACGTCGATCGCCGCGGTGAGGGTGTACAGCGATGGATGATGGTCGGAGTTTGACCTGTGGGAATCACATTCTAGATATGTCCCATACCTATCTTAGCGCCGATCATATACCACCTCTACGATTCGCATACCCACCGCATCATCATGTCTCTCAGTGGAGCTTTGGAAGGTGTGGAGGATATATTTTCCTTCTAATTGTGACCCTGATGAGTCACTGAAAGATCCCCGCATGGTAATTTGGTTCGATATCGACAACACCCTCTATTCCGCTAGTACCAAGATATCGCACGCGATGGGCGAACGGATTCATGGTATGTTTGCTCACAGCATGCCAAGACAGTCTCTTGATACATTCTGTGGAGAATATTTTGTTTCCCTGGGCCTCGATGAAGACGAAGCATCGGAATTGCACCACAGGTACTACACACAGTACGGACTAGCTCTTCGCGGCCTCACGCGGCACCATGACATAGGTAACCGCATCAAGTGTTGCGCCCGGACTGTGATGATAGACTTCTGCAGATCCTCTTGATTTTGACCAGAAATGTGATGGTACTCTTCCCTTGGAAGATTGCATCAAGCCGGACCCAAAGTTGAGGAAACTATTCGAAGACCTAGACAGAACGCAGGTACGAGTATGGGCTCTGACGAATGCATACAAGAACGTATGTCCTGCACATCGAGGGTTGTAACAAGCCCTGACAAACATACCAGCATGCCAACCGGGTGCTCAACATCTTGAATGTCCAAGATCAAATAGAAGGACTCGTCTACTGCGACTACGCGCAACCAAACTTTACTTGCAAGCCAGAACCGGAGTACTTTCAAAACGTAGGACCCGCCCAATGCTCCCTTGACCTCCAATCTAATCCACCATCGCGGTCTCCACAGGCAATGAAAGTAGCCAACATTTCTGATCCCTCGAAATGCTTATTCATAGACGACAGCAAATTAAACGTGATCGCTGCTAGAAAGCTGGGGTGGGGCCGGTGCGTACACTTCCACGAGACGGGTTTAGATGTCGTGGAAGGTGGGAAGAAGAAGACATTGGGGGTCAACAGTGACTCGGCTGCAGATACAGAAGAGATTGCTGCGATCAATGATTTAGAAGAGCTCAGAACGATATGGCCCGACATTTTTTCCAGTTCATAGTGAGCGGGAAGATATAACTACATAACTACAATATGTACAAGACATGAAATAGATGATCACCGCTAAAATAGCATAGCGGCCACAACCTGTGAAGCCTCGTTTACCTCCAGTATCACACCGTCATAACCATACAGTCCTGCGCGGATGTGTGAACACGCACTTGAGAACAAGTCATTGATCTTACGGGAGGTTGCACTCGGCAGTGTGATGTTATCTTCGTATTCAGTACGATCATGTATCATTGATGGTGGAGGATCCCTGGGGCTGAGAAAATGACTGATCGCCTCAAACTGAGATACTTAATATTCTAGAAAATGAAAAGAGATCAGATCCCTCACCTTGTCCGTGAAACGCATCCTCGGCGGCGAGTCTGACCTGGTTGAGTTGTAATCTGAACAAGTTAAGATGTCATTCACCATCTTCGTCGTCCTCTGGTTTCCCCTCTAGCTCCCAGGGACAGCGATTCCATTGCTGGAATAATGGAGAACCCGGCTGAGAATGGTTCGATTAGCCAAGGGAAGAAGTATCAAAAGTTGTTGCTCACCACATTGGAATGTAGTATGATCTTGCGTACCAAGTGCATTTGGCCGGAGATCAGAAAGTCGATACCATGGCTGAAATAATTATAAAAGTCTGATGACAATGATAAGAAGCTATCCTAGAAGAGCATACGGCTTACAGTCCGTGCTTTGAGTCTCGTCTTCTAGTTGTGGAGTAGGTGAATGGATTGCCATTCGTTCGTCCTCTTTATAATGTATTCTTGATGGAGTTCCTAAATCAATATTTAGATCTTGGGCTGTTGTTTCGCCTAAGCGGATGTGAATAGACGAGGTAGAGGGTCCAGCAGGACCGTAGAAGTGTAAGACAACGCCGTTGTTGACCTGTGGATGCGTGGTAGGAGGCACGAGGACATGCTGGGATGACATGCTCCTACTTTGATAATAGCTCGCGAAATATCCCCGTGCATCACTGGACAGAGTGTGACCTCGTCGAGAGGATCACGCTCCGCATCCTGTGCATCCTTTTGCGTGACGATGATACGCTTGACCTCTTTCGCTCTGTTGTCCGCGGCCGGATGCGGCGAGCTGCCTCTGAGGCCCTCACCGATAACATCATCGTCAAAGCTGAACCAGACACCTGGGTATCTCAGTTCGTCCCCTGGATATGTTGGGCCAAAAGTCCGGCTAATCTCAATCTTGACCAACGGCTCCTCACCACGGCAGATGATGGAATCTTTATATCGTAGCGATATTGGAGGATGAGTATCCCTTAGCTTTCTCAGGCAGATTGTGTGCAGGCGCTGGTGGTAGGCAGAGAAGAGAAGATCAAAGTGTGGGCGCAAGTGTAGTATTATCGGGGACGTGGGCGCGTTCTCGGAGTCGAACTTGACCTCTACTTGAGGGAATAGATGCTGGTGTGATCGTAGAGCGGAAACGACTGACCAGAGCGATGACCCTAGGGGTAACGCTCATCACGAGATGTTCGTCAAGAATACAGCAACGGACCTAGTTCGAACATCCCTATGCCTGATCCCGGCCGTATGTCGAGATCCAGAGTGGAGAACATGACTGTCGTGGTAGTCAAGTCGAGTTAACCCAATTCAGTGAACACGAGTCAGGTGACTCAATACATCCAACACGACGAGATGGCTGATGCTCGTCAGCGAATCATAATCAAGGTCTGACGCACCTTCAAGTGCCCTCCGATTCTCAAATACGGCTTTTTCAGGTCTTTCGCAAGTACAGTCATTCACTTGGGCCCGAAGCATTGCAGTTCCTGCAAGAAATCCTCGATCGTCATGAAATAACGGAGGAGGAAATCGAGTTCTCCATCGAGACGATTGCCAGAGAATACAACAAACAAGATGGTGAGGTATATTCTGTCGTTTGTGTCAACCACATTCCTGAGCATCACGCGCAGACGCCGCCATGAAGGTATCTTTGTCTGTCCTTCAGAGAGTGTACGAAGCACTTCAAGACCAAGGACCCGGTGATCATGCTGAAACCGAGCTGCTTGATCCTGAAAGTCATCTGTATGTCATCGACGCTTTCGAAATGCCAGCATGGAACTGGTCGCACGAACGGGGCACTTTTGAACGGTATGCATAGTGTCTGCATCTCTTTCCATCGTCCTGAAGTCCGAAGATCTCCAGTCCCACCGACAATGTTTGGCACAGCAGAGTCACGCGTAGCGTCTGCGCGCAACAGGCTTCATATAATTAAGCAGAGCATACTACGCAACGATCATTTTTCGCCCTCTACGTTACCCTCTCGCGATCGAGAGCATCTCGTGACGGTACGATCAAAGAGACGATATCGAAGACGTATTCCCATGAACCTTGAGACAGTTAAAATCGACAAAACAACTCCTGGGCAGAGCTGGAGAGAGGTTCTTGCTTCTCGGGATGCTTGCGCACAACATGGAAGGGAAGCTTTGCCTTGAAGATGCTGATGGAAGCGTTGTGCTAGACGTATCCAAATTGGTATGTTGCTGGTGTCATTGTGTTGCCTTGGCGCGTTTACCTTGACCAAGGACGACCCTGGCGAAGGGTTGTACACCCAAGGCTGCATTGCTCTCGTAGAAGGCGAATATACCCAAGAAGGTACCTTGGAAGTGATTGCTATGGGTCAACCACCTTGCGAAGATCGTGAGACGGCACGGTGAGCCGTTTTCCGATGGAGCGCAGAACGAGTGCTCACTGCTGCAGTTCAATATATGGTCACATAGACTTTCTAGGGAAGGGTGCCACCACCCTCATGGAAGATGTACGTTGCATTTTGTCGTCACAAACCACAACTCATCTTCTCCAGGCAAACTATGCCCGTCGTGTTCGGGAAGAGCTTTCAGATACCTACTTCTTTTTCTTGTCTGATGTCTGGCTGGACAACCCCAGAACTTTCCTCGGCCTTCAAAAGATGTTCGACAACTGCATTGAAAACAGCTTTATACCCAAAGTTATCGTCATGTGCGGGAACTTCACCAGTCGATCGATTATTCAAGGGAGCGGGCAGGATATCCAGCGATATCATGGTATGTCAATATTTGCTTGGAAACGCATCAAGGATTGAAATTATCGCTTAGAAAACTTTGATTCCCTTGGTCAGCTCATTGCCTCATATCCACAGATCACTCGAACAACACACTTTGTCTTCGTTCCTGGTCCACTCGATCTATCAAGCAACGTAACTCTGCCACGAAAGCCGATACTTTCGTCTTTCACGACCCAGCTTAGGGCGAAAGTACCAAAGGCACACTTTGCAACCAATCCCTGCCGCTTGAAATTTTTTGCACAGGAGATTGTCATTTTCCGAGAAGATACCATGGCGAGGATGTTGCGAAATACAATCGAGGTCAAGCCAAACGTCATGGGAGAAGATCTGAGGCGATATGTATGCAGCCCTATTTGGCTTTGCTCTGTGATTTATGCTGAGGAAATACGCCGTAGCTCGTGCAAACAATCTTGGACCAGAGTCATCTAACGCCACTGACGTCTCAGCTCCAACCAACGCTATGTGATTATGATCACGCGCTCCGACTGTACCCACTGCCGACCGCTGTAAGGCATTGCATTTCTGTTAGACTTGGGGTGCTGAAGCATTTTTTCCAGGTTGTCCTTGCAGATAGATATGAAAAATACAAGTTAACCTATTCTGGTTGTCATGTATTCAATCCTGGGAGCTTCCTTACAAAGTCGTGTGGATTCTCGACTTACTCCCCAGCAGAGACTAGCTCAGAAGAAGGTGCCATTGACATGGATGTGGAAGAGTGAAGTGTAAGATGTACATTCTAGTACTTGTCACTATGTACGACCGTGGCTTTGACGCGTTGCGTGAACGTGACTCTCCGCTTGAATTCATGTTGGCACGCTATGCTCCTCGTTCCAACTTCCTTCGCAGAACATGCTACCAGCGACCCCAGTTGAACCAATCTCGCAGGTCTCTCGTTAGCCTAGATGTCCTCAAGCACGGCTTCCTTGACCTTGCCATCGCCCTTCCGATACCCCCGTCATGGCCTGCGTATTCCACCACAATCATTCTCTGCACGCTGCTCACTCGACTTGCATTCACCGTCCCGTTCTCAGTATGGGTGAGCCGTGGTTCATTGCACTTGGGTTATCTTTTGGCTGATGCCGTGCAGTCCAAGCAAAGACAATGGAGAGCTGAAGAACAGGTTTTACCTCTTCTGCAGTCAGAGGCACCGATGATTGCGAAACGCGTACTGGAAGACATGCAGAGGGAGAGAGTGCGAGGCACAAAGGAGGAGCTGCAAACGATTCACAGCGCCAGGATGAAAGAAGCCGTACGGTCCTCTCCCTCTCTCTGCTAGGTCGACGCGCTCTGAACTCCTCGCGTTAGGTTGCAGCCCGCAAAAAAGAGTTGTTCACAGAACACCGCTGTCAACCTATCACGACGATGGCGATACCGCCTCTCACTCAGCTGCCCGTTTTCGTTGGCTGCTCTGTCGTGCTGGCTCATATATCCCAACACCCCACACCGTTTGACTCTGAGTCCTTCCTTACTCTCTCCACCCTCGTACATCCGGATTCAACCGCAACCTTGCCAATCGCGCTAGGCTTCATTACGCTGGCAAACGTGGAAAGTTCCAGGTGGTTCATGACAGATCAACAACGTGAACGCGAACTCAAAGTGCAAAAGTGGAAAGAGGAGAGGATCGAAAAAGGCGAGCGAGTGATCGAGCCGCAAAAGATCATCAAGTCTGCGCTGAGACTGGTATCTATCGGGAGAATCCTCATTGCAACGATGGTTCCGGGAGTAGGAGTTGCTGTCTTTGTGCTGTCGGTGCTGGCTCATCCGCTTTGCAGAGCATCGTCTTGTATTGGGTGACATCGGCTACCTTTGGGCTTGTGCAAACCTGGATTTTTGACTACTGGGAGTTGCGAAGGAAGAGACGGTTGGCTGCGCTGGCTCCCTCCTCTACACCGCCATCTACACCCTCGCCGTCTTCGTCAGCAGCTTCCTCTCCTACGGTCAAGCGGCAACGCAAAAAGTAGCTCTTCGGTGAGTGCCGGTTTTCATCTCTGACCCATGACGACAAAAAGTGGATGGAAGGCACCCTCTCCTTGACGAGCAAGTGGTGCCCGCTGAATATCTCTTGATCTAATCTGATCCCATCTGCTTCACCCTAACTGAGACCTCCCTGCTGATTGGATTGCCTTTGGCAGAAAGACTTGGTACATATCTGCCATGCTCAGCCTAGTTCATTACGGTCGGCGGTATAGTACTTGGTTGTAGTATAGACTTGTCTCCTAAGCATAGCCACTCGCTTGACCACTTTGTCATGATCAACTACATCTTGCTCGTATCACGACAAGGCTCGTCTCATTCACACAAGGATCGCCGCCTAACGTCTCACGCTGAAACCTCTGATCAGGAAAGGTACGCCTCGCGAAATGGTTCACAACAATGGCTCCGAAAGCCAAGGCCAAGATCGTCAAGGACGTCATCCAGCTGGTCCTGGCTCGGCGTACGCGCATGTGTAATTTTCTAGAGTACAAAGGTGAGCGACGTCGTGTTCTTTGTGCACCGGAACCGGATTCATAACCACGGGGTTCGTTTGCAGACACCAAGGTCGTCTACCGAAGATACGCCTCGTTGTTCTTTGTCTGCGGGATTGGCTCGGGCGACAACGAACTCATAACGCTAGAGATCATCCATCGTTACGTCGAGGTGTTGGACAGATACTTTGGAAACGTGCGCCATCCCTCATACGCCGTTCGAAGTTTAGCTGACTGTGCGGGCAGGTGTGCGAACTCGACCTGTGAGTCGGACACGTTTGGTTCGGTTTTGTAGGGCGTTCACCGACGACGGGTCTTACAGCATATTCAACTTTCAAAAGGCGTATGCCGTGGGTGCGGTTTCCTGTATATTGCGCAGGCAGCTCACGCGAGGTGTAGATCTTGGACGAGCTCATCATAGCTGGAGAGATGCAAGAGTCCTCAAAGAAATCTGTTTTACGCGTGGTTTGTTGGCAGTGCCGACCGATGGTCTATTACTGAAGCATGCATGAACCCCCGTCAGGTCACCCAGTCAGACAGCGTAGAAGAGCAGGAGGGCAGTGATGATATCATGGGGCGCCTGGTAGCGCGCACCGGTTAGATTTCCTTTCTCTGCGTCCTCTTGTGCTCCATGAACACCCCTTATCAGCGCCACTAATTCGTTGAAGCCCACTATTATTCATTCTATGGTCGAGCACTAAGGAACCCCTGGTAAGCCTCTACATCATGATGGAACAACCACCAACAACTGATTGAGCCCAAGGGATGCATCGCTCGTTTAAGATGCAGCCGTACGAGTGTATGTGTACAGCATGGCTGTGGATACAAGGAGGCTATGAATCCGGTGTTGTAGTCTTGCTTTTTGCTTTGTTTAGGATGTGCCATCGTACTAGATCGAGGGTTGCTACAGAGTCTTCTACGGATGAATGGCCGGTTGATCCATCCCCAGTTTGGATTGAGATCCCAAGGTGTTCCTTTGCCCTGACGGTCACGATTAGTAAATGATGAAGGCATGAGCGCGAGATTGTACAAACAGATCTCTCAAGGATCGCCTATATGGCGGCCCGGCTCGATGAGGGAAAAGGATGGCAGTATCAACGCATTGGTGATGTATCATGCGCAATGCCTTGAGGTCGTTCTCTAGGGCATGTCCAATAATAATCGTCTCGGAATTGATAAATGCGTCAAGCGATTGTCTTATCGAAGAAAGGCTCAGTGATGCTTTCTGATGTTCTTCCTGGGTGATACCGGAAAATCGAGTGTTGTAGTCTCTGAGCAGACATCAGATCAGGAAGAACGCGCCGCAAGATAGGATACCAACATGACTTGGATGCTATCATCCATCCGGACGAGTTCGTCGAAAATCTCTTTGCCGGCACCATCGACGACCGAGACTCGGGCTACACGCATACCGCCTGTGCTGTAAACCATCTCGCAATCCAGGGCCACGACATCAAAAGCTGCGTCAGCAGAATTGTTACCACCGCGAGATTGAGGTGGTCGTGTGAGCGTGAAAGGGTGGCGGAGATGAAGATTGAATGGGTCTGATTCATAAAAGACGTGAAATCCTCTTGAACAACCGTCCTCGGAGGTGGTCTTTGAACAACATGAGTATACGCGGAGTTTTTCGCCTTGAAAGTCAAGTTCAGATGCGAAAGATGAGTGCGTGAATGCCTGGGACACACCATTGATAGTTTTGGTGAACGGTTTTCCCCAATGATAAGTGCACTCGTCGTTGGCGGGTGTATCGGTGACTATGTAAGGGTTCCCACAACGCTCACATTTGATGATTTGGCCGACTGCGTGGGGCTTTGAACCACCTCGACCATCAGGAATTTCGGTTACATAGCACCACTGTCGCATGGTGTCTGTAGACATGGAAAGATGGGTGAGGTTGGAACGGGTGAGACGAAGGGCGTCGAGTTTATTGCGCGTTTCTGCACGGGCAGCGATGTCTTCGTCAGTGCCGACAGAAGGATGGGCGATAGAAGTGGGGATGGGACGTTTCTTGAGGGAAGCGATCGAGTTTATGACTGCCTGAGGGAGATGTGAGAGAGGATCGAGGGTGGATGGAGAACACGTGCATTGCGATATGTGAGCTTTGTCGAGTTCTTGTAGACATGCTCTTCTTGGCGGAGGGCATGTTCGGAGGCGAGGGTCGGGTTTGAGGAGAGGATGTCTTCGTACAAGACGACAAAGTGGTCGTATAGGCTCTTGAGCATGGCCTAATAGGGAGTGATCAGAAAGGTCTCAATGGAAGGGGGCGATGGCAGACCTGGCGGACAGGGAGCGCGACCTGCGACTGAGCAGCATTGATTCTGAGGATGGGTACGCCAGTCTGCGGGGGATGGGATGGTGGGACGGGTTTTGGGGTGGATGCAGTTCTGATGCGTTGGGTGGGTGGCTCGTCGGACGCGTTGGGTGCAGTGAGTTCGAGCGGTCTCTTTTTTGGCGGCGGCGGCGGCGGCGGCGTAGGCTCGACGATGAGCGTGGGTTGCGTCGGTCGTATCGCGTGCGAGAACGGGCAGAGTGTCGGGAGAGAACAGCCAGGACACGCCAGGGAGTGGAACAGTCCTCGCGTAGAAAACATGTTCTCGAACTCGTACCACACCTGATCGCGGTTCAGTCAGGACGGGACCGCTCGACTGCACGACACACAGCAAGCATCAAGTAGCCTACACTCGACCAGTCCTGGGCACGCTTGCCCAAGTCTGCCAAGTTCGACCCCCCTTCAGGTCTTCTGTTCACACTACAGGAGCGTTAACCCCAGGCTGTGTCAGTGAATGCAGCCACCAACCATCCCGTTGGCAGCCTGAATGTATAGGCATCGTAACAGGGGTAAGATCATGAAACTCATCTGAGACCGATCTCATCGAAAGCAGTCGAAACGGACAGAGCGCGCCGGTGTTTCCCAGGTGAGCAAGCCCAGATCCCACTGACTGATTGACTCTAAATGCGACACTCAGACACTTCGAGAAGGTAGCCTTTGAGCTCGCTAAAGGTCGTTCCGGGACGCTTCCATTATAACCTTGGTCAGTCCGAGCGCGACACTGGCGTCGAAGTGGTGGGCTCTTAATAGTGCTAGCGGACTCAGTGCACTTGGTAGCATAGTGCTAAGTTAAAGCCGGATCAACGTCCCCGGGAATGTCAAGCTGTCATCTTGTGCCTGTCAACGTCCTGCCAGTGCCGCTTTACCGACGACACAACGTTGTTACGGAGCCCGACAGGCTCTAGTGTCGTGGGTAGAACTATTTCAAGGCGGAGTCTGCCGGCGAAACGGCACAATATTGACAGTTGGCAGAATGGCAGAATTCGGTAAACAGTGGATTCAGTGACTCTGTCGTGACGGAGGTAGTAAAATGTATTCCTTGGACTGTGCAATGCTAGCTATAGAGCGGAGGGGGGAAGGTGGGAGACCTGTATAAACCAGTAGATACAAGTCTGGTGCTACGAAGGTGCTGCCGAGAGAATGCGAGAGAGTGTGGGGGTAGCGCGCAGCGCTGACTGGCCGAGGGCGGAAATCGACACCTCCTGGGGATGATGATGAGCAGCGAGGGTGGGTGAGAAAACCTCGCAGGAACATCACGATGGTGTGGTTTGCGCGCTCGGGGCCCTGCGGGAGTGAGCTGCGAGGACCTGGAACTGGAGGTGACAGCCGGGCGTGGTGTGGTAGGTGCAGCGAAGGACGACTTGAGAGGGACAAGGTGGTGGCGCAGAAAAAGAAGTGCCGTGCCGCTAAGCGACGCTCGTCCGAAGACGCTTTGGCCTCGCTACTAGTACGCCAAAGTGTCTCAAGTAGTTCACTGAGAAACTTACACGACACCTCGGACGACAGCAAAGCCCGAATATCCCAACTGCCCGGGCTATCACCTGACCTATCCAGCACGTAAATCTCATCGACAAACCCCGGTCAGCGACCCGTTTCTTGCGTTCGAGTGGCTCGTTGTTCGTAGCTAGCAACTGCCGTTGGCCTTCTGCCAACAACACTACCGCCCGAGCATGAGACTTGTATCTATC
>QFES01007687.1:0-19288 GCA_003316375.1 Tylopilus plumbeoviolaceoides
CACACTTAGCCATAAGTCCAAGTATATCGACATAAACATCGGCATAGATGTCACGCTTGAAGGTAACTTCCCTGCTGTGGGCGACTATCTCATCTAGTGCAACTTTGATCTGGTGGCACGTCAGTGAGAACATGACGGCGAGGGACGACTTACCGCAGTGGCTGCAAGTGCAATGGCAGGACGGGGGACTTCCTTTTCAAAGACTTCTGGGAAAAGATTACCCATCGAGAGCGGACCTGTGTAAAAAAAATCAACGACCACCCCCTCAAGCGCAGGATGCGCGAGGTTGTTCGTATGACCCTGTAAAGTATCGTCAGATGGTGTCTTCAAACATTCCTACTCACATCTTCGTCCAACCCATCTTTCAGAAATGCCCCCCCATTCAGAAGAGTCTTGGCGATATCAACATTGACAGATGCACGGTTTTGGGGATCCCATCCATAGCGCTCTCAAGTCAAGGTACGCGCTCTCTTTTTCAGAGCAGATCGCCAGTTCCCGATGTCTTCCCAAAGCTGAAGTGTTTATAAGCGTTGTGTAAAGAGATTGTGCATGTAGCACCCACCAGCTTAGCGATATAGTCAGAGTTATTGGGCCACCAACCTACACATAGTAGGCTATGTAAGATTCCTTTTTGTACATGGTATCACCTACCGGTTGGAATCGTTAAACCCCGGGCGCGTCTCTCTGCGATGGCCTCGTTTACATAGTCGGCAGTCTTGGTGTTGAATTGGGGACGCAGCGGGAAGGCATTGATGGAACCTAGGTCACAATGTGAAAACTGTTTAGCACGCTCAATAACGTCGCGGACGGCCGGAGGATAGAAATGAAGCTGCGAGGGGTTCGTATTGCCTGGCAGGAAGGATTGCAGGGGTTCAGTTGCTTCCAACGGCGGTGGATCAGCTGATGCACTTGGGGCCTGAGCAGACGTCGAAATGGGTACATCAAAGTTGTCGTCATTCGGAACGGAGCTGTTCCAGTTGACATGGCATGAACGTTGCACCTGCTGCTCCTCACATACAGCCTGGAGTGTCGCATTACTGGGAGGTCGAGGCGCACAGTTGCGCTGGCGGTGTTGAACAACAATGTCCTCAGCTTCACCTAAAACGAGCTCATTGAGTAACTTGTATTCTATTGTTGCTGAACACACCTCGGCGAGACACAGGACCACCATGCCGAGACCTCGATGGATTACTGGAGTCCACATGCTCGTCATCATCATAGGTCGGGACAGGGCCACGAGTAGCTGGAACTAATTGTCGTAAGCATCGAAGGGCGTTCTGATGATAAACTCACTCAGGTTGGCTTGATTTTGGCTCGGCACGTGAGCTACACCTACGGTTTAAGTGGACGTTGTTCAGTACTTGGTACTAGGACGTTTGGGAACATACCTCGGCGTGACACTGGGGCAGAGCCTTGACCTTGTCGAGACCTCGTTAGAATACCGCCATCTACATGCTCGTTGTCATCGCAGGTTGGGACAGGGTTGCGAGTACCTGGAATCAATTGTCATAGGCATCAAAGGGCATAGGATAGACTCACCCGAGTTGGCCTGATCCCGACTCTGCACATGAGCTGCACCTACGGGTCAAGTAGACACTGTTCAGTGTTTGGTACTGGGATTTTTCGGAACATACCTCGGCAAGGCATTGGGACAGAGCCTTGACCGTGTTGAGACTCTGTTGGAATACCGCCGTCTACATGCTCATCGTCGTCGTATGTCGGAACAGTGCATTGAGTACCTGGAACTGATCACCGTGAGTATCGTTCGGCGTTCTGGGGACAGACTCACCCGTATTGGCTTGATCCCATCTCTGCACCTGAGCTGCACCTACGGGTTGAAAATAGATATGATTCAGTGTTTGGAAATGAGAGTTTTCGGGACCTACTAGTACTTCAGCGAGACACTGGGGCAGTGCCTCGACCACGGTGAGACATCATCGCAACACCAGAATCTACTAGTACATGTTCGGAATCGTCGTATGTCGGTGTAACGACCTAGACTTTGAGTTGTAACGCTCGAGAGCAAGACAATCAAATAACCAATGTTCGAAGCTTTAAAGCTAGTCGTCAAGCTTAAAGCGAGTGGAAAGGGTAAGGTAGGAGCAGTATCCTTAATTCGCACTCAAGCCTAAGGCGAGGATTGAACAAGTGGATAAGACTGTCGTCCTAGGTATTTTACATCGGTTTAAATACTAGAGTGGGCTGCGCACAGACCGAGCTATGAACTACCTGATAAAGTTGTGCAATGCTGCGCGTACAGGTATGCGCAGTCAAGGCTATATGAGTAAGAAAGTGGAGTCATATGGAAAGCCAATCGAAGAGAAAAGAAAGATCATACGATACGTTAGCCAATCAAAATGATGAAAAGGGTAGAAATCGTAACACTACCCCCCTTCAAGATCGAGTCGTCCCAACGAGACCTGATAAGCCTGTCCAATCCGTTTCCGGGTATGGATCGCCGTTTAAGACGACTCGGCTTACCAGTTTCCCCACTGCCCCTGGTTCTGCCCGTTTGCAGGTACGTCGTTGGTGATGTCCCATTGGGTATTCTCCCAGTCCGCCGATGGTCTTTTGATCAGCTTACCCCATCGTTGTTGGACTCCAATGGCGGTCCATTCGCCAGAGACGACCGTGGAGAAGGTAAAGACATGGAAAGGCCCGAGGGAAAGAGAGACGACGATAGGCGTATTTTGGCGGGCTGCTTCTTGGACAATACAGGAGGCGCGGTCGAGGACGGCATGAGAAATGACATAGAGGAGAAAAGCGAAGAAAGCGATAGTGGCGCAGATGAAGAAGGCGATGACCGACATGGTGGAAAGGTGTTGGGGAAGTCGAGTTTAAGGAGGGGTTATATACCTCCTTCAAAGTCCAGCCTTGTGGCATAAAAACGTGTTGCGGTATCAATGGAGTAATTGTGAAAAAGGGCAGCGAAGTCAGTTGTGGAGATACCGCGGATCTTTCGGGGTGATGATGGGTTCTTTTTGTGGAATTCAGTGATCGCCTTTTCCGCGTTAGCCAAATTTGCTAGTGGTTCCCAAGTACGATCCGTTTCATCCCATACTTTCCAATGGACGAGGTATTGGAGTTGTCGTCCTTTCATTCGTGATGCCACAATAGATTCGACTTCGTATTCTTCATATCCTTCTTCTGTGATTACGATTGGGTCAGGACGGAGGGTTGGTTGGCCTTCCAGAACATCTTGGTAGGGTTTGATGCGGGATACATTAACCGTCGGGTGAATGTGAATGGATTTAGGGAGGCGTAAGGTAACTGCGTTTGGTAGGACCTTCGTGATGGTATAAGGTCCAATCCATTTTTGGGTTAATTTCCACGCTGTGTAAGGGAGCTTGAGATGTTCTGTGGATAGCCATACCTGATCGCCGACAGCGTAATCTGGCGCTTCGCTTCTTTTTTGCTCTGCTGAACGTTTCATCCTTTTTTGGGATACCTCGAGGGCTTCCTTAATCTCCGCATGAGCTTCTCCTGCTTCTTTTCCAAATTCTCCAGCCGCAGTCTTGGCATTTCCTTCAAAACCTAAACGGGAATGGTAATTTCGGGTGATAGCGAAAGGGATAGTGCCGGTGGCAGAAGTGAGGGCGTTGTTGTGCTGGAATTGGGCTAATGTGATCCATTCTGCCCACGTTTCTTGCTTCTTTGCTACATAAGCACGGAGATATTGTTCCAGATCTCGATTGATCCTTTCGGTTTGCCCGTCAGTTTGAGGATGGTATGCTGTGGAGAGCCGTTGCTCGATCTTGAGGAGTTTACAAAGTTCGGAAGTGAAATCGGAAACAAACTGTGGTCCACAATCTGAAACTATAGTACGAGGGAGTTCATGAATGCACCAAATGTTATCTCTGAAAATACGAGCTAGGTCTTTGGAGGATGTAGTTTTAACGCATGGAACAAAGACCACTTCTTTGGAGAATCTGTCTACGATAACGCAAATCGAGTCATATGAAGACGAAAGAGGAAGTCCAGTGATGAAGTCAACAGAAATGTCTTCCCACGGATGTTCGGGGATAGGAAGGGGAAGAAGTTTTCCTGCCGGTGCCTTTTGCTTACCCTTCGTGAGGGCGCACGTTTGGCAAGAGTCTATGTAAAGTTTAGTGTCTTTAGTAATGCCAGGCCATGTGAAATATCGAGAAAGGAGATGAATAGTTCTTGCCTGACCAGGATGGCCGGCGATAGGAGCGTCATGACAAATGTTTAGAAGTTTCATTCGAAGCGAAGGGGGAACGAAAGTTTTCCCGGAATCATTTTTAAATATTTTTTCCTCATCACTGAAGGTAAAACCTTCTACATCCCCTGAGATCTTTTGTGATTCGGAGATTAGTTCATCGTAAAAGGAAGAAGATAAGGAAATATTGTTTGCTTCTGCTATATTTGGGAATACGGTGATGTTAGTATTAGTATGGTCTATAACCGCATCACCGTGGTCTGGTCTTCTTGATAGAGCGTCTGCTCGACCATTTGTCGTTCCTGGCTTATAGCACATTGTATAGTTGAACTCTTGGAGGAGTGCATGCCAGCGTGCCTGTCTGGGGGATAAGGTTTGTGGCTTTCGCCAATATTTGAGATTCTTATGGTCTGTCCAGATCTCGAAAGAGGTTCTTCCGATAAGGTAATGGCGCCACTCTTTGAGGGCTCGAATGACTGCCAAAAGTTCTTTATCATAGATCGGATAATTCCGTTCCGCGCTATCAAAGGAGTGAGATATAAACGCTGTTGGTCGCCACAAACCGTCTTCTCCTTTCACAGATAGTACTCCCTCTGTAGCGATGTCACTTGCGTCAGTTTCTACTCGCATTTCTTTTTCTTGATCGGGATATGCGAGGAGTGGTGCCTTGGTAAAGCATTCTTTGAGGTCGTTGAATGCCTTTTCTTGCCTTGGTCCCCACTCGAAGGGTGTATCTTTTTTGGTGAG
This sequence comes from Tylopilus plumbeoviolaceoides, assembly GCA_003316375.1. Lineage (NCBI taxonomy): Eukaryota > Fungi > Basidiomycota > Agaricomycetes > Boletales > Boletaceae > Tylopilus > Tylopilus plumbeoviolaceoides. Next base: position 4,928 of record QFES01007687.1, read on the forward strand.
ATCGTTTAAAGGTCTAGCGATGTCAGCAAAATTAGCAATGAAATGTCGGTAATAATTGCAAAGGCCAAGAAAGCCCTGCACTTGTTTGAGCCTTGTCGGAGTTGGCCAATCGAGGACTCCGGCTACTTTAGATTTTTGCATTTCTACGCCTTCTTTTGATACGACCATTCCAAGGAAATCTACCTTCTTTTGCTCGAAGTGGCATTTCTCGGGTTTGACATATAGGTCGTTTTCTCGTAAGCGTTGCAGAACTTCTTTTACGATCTTTCGGTGTTCCTCCGTTGGTCTTCCTTTGGTGAAGATATTGCAATCGTCCATAAAGATAATGACGACTGTGTACATGTCGTTAAAGACGTCATTCATCATCTGTTGGAATGTTGACGGTGAGTTAGTCATTCCAAAATACATTACCAATGGTTTGTAAGAACCAAGAGGGGTTACGAAAGCTCCTTTCCATTCGTCACCTTCTTTGATGCGGATATTATTGTATCCCCATCAGAGATCCATAGTGGTGAAAAGGTCGGCACCCTTGAGTCGATCTATAAGCTGAGGAATTAGTGGTAATGGGTAGGCGTTTTTGATGGTTCCGTTATTGAGATATTGATAATCAATGACCATTCGTTTTTTACCATCCTTCTTTGGGATAAAGAATACGGGTGACGTTTGTGGGGATTTAGAAGGTCGGATATATCCTTTCTTGAGTTCTTTTTCGATGAAGGATCTAACTTCTTCCATGTCAGCATCTGAAAGAGTAATGATACGACCTTTTCGAGGTTCGAAGTCAGGTCTGAGATCGATGGCATGATCCCATGGTTTTCTGATCGGCATTCATTCTGATTCATTTTGCGAAAAGACGTCAAGGTAATCATGATATTGGACGGGTACTTTTTCCTTGAGCCCTTCTTCTATGGCTCGTTGGAATACGGAAGCTGGTAGTCGGTCCCTTTGTCAAAATTTGCATTGATTGGTGCATCTAGAGAACATTAGTTCCCTTTTTACCCAGTCAATCTTCGGGTTGTGGCGTTCTAGCCAATCGTATCCTATGAAAAGTGAGTGTGTTCCCAAAACGGTAACATAGAAATCTGCATATTCAGAATGTCCTTGAATGTCAAATAGAATCATGACTTGATGCGTGATTTTTCCTATTGCTCCTTCAGAGCCATCCGCATTTGTCACTACGATTGGATTAGTTAATTTATCCAAAACGAGATTGTGATATCTGCAAAAGTCAAGATCGATGAAAGAATTAGAAGCTCCTGAATCGAGTAAGGCATATAAGTCCGCCGATTTCCATCCGTTGATGGTTTTGAATCGGAGACTTGTTCGGAGAGTGAATTGTTTCTTGGTATCGAGGGATTGTGACGATATTTCTGTGGAGCGGTTAGTCATAGGGGAATTAAGCACGTCTTTGGACGCCGCGCTTTCTCTGAAAGACGCCCCGAAAATAGAACCTATCGTGCATACAGGAAAATCGTTATCAGTATACTCTTCTAGATCATGAACACCCTCTTCATTCATGATCATTGGCCTTTTAAAGCCTCCTGCTGTTTGGCTTCAACTGCGAGCTTGTCTCGCCAGTAGGCCTCGGCTTCAGCTGTTACATAAGCCGCATTGTGGGAGGCGTACCCCCCTCCTGTGGTCAGTTGTGGCTGGGCCGGTGTGAGTTCCGAAGATCTCACATTCATCTTCTTCGGCTTTTTGCAAGTCCAGGCGATGTGCCCTACTTCTCCGCAGTTGTAGCATGTACGGGTATCACCGGCGTACTGCATCCCTATCTCCATCGGAGCTCCGCGGCCAGGCTGTAACCCGGTGGGCGTAAACTTTGGTTGACTCTGTCCCTGAGCCTGGGAAGGACGGTACTGTCCTCGGTAAGGCCTTTGGGTTTGAGCCGCTCTGGCCGCTCCTCGCTCTTCGTGGATCCTTTCCAATGTTTTTCCATAGACATCGTATCGTTTATAGAGTTCTTCGTAATCGTCGTCGTCGATGTCGCAGTGGAGAGAGACCTGTTGATATGTAGCGAACCTAATCGCCTGTTTGAGCAGATGTGCTGCTTCTCCCTCAGAGACCTTCGCTTCTCGCTTGAGTATATCAAACTTTTGAAGGAAGTCCGCCGTAAGCATTGATCCCTGTCGGAGGGTTTTAAGCTCTTGGTACGACTGGTACTCGAGAGTCGTAATCTGGAAGAATTCGGTGAACTCTTTCTGAAAATTGGGTCACGTAGGCCAAGCCTCATCTCCAAGAAACTCGGTTGAGTCTTTCTTCTTCTGCAACTCTTTGTCGAGGTATTTTTCCATCGTTAATTGGGCGAAGGGCTCGGCTTTTCCTTCAAGGCGAAGGAGGACTGCTGATGCCAGTACCTTATCTGACTTCCAGTTCTGAGCCGAGACCCAGAGACGTATCTTTGTCCACCAGTGGCGAAACTTTTTCTTGTCGCCATCCCACTTCCCGGGGTCAGCGATCTTCTTGAACATTTCTTCTTCTTTCTTAGCGTTCTCCTTGAGAGCCTCAACCAGGGCATCTCGGAGGTCATCCATGTTAAAGGGGTTCGACATCGTTGCTTACTACTAAGTATCTTTCAACCTAGTTCTGGGCAAGTCTTCTGATGTATTGTATCGGGGGCGAATATCGATTCTTTACGAATAGAGTAGATCTTCTGAGGCAACGTCTTGCGCTCAAGTAGGTAGTCTTATCCAAGTGTAACGACCTAGACTTTGAGTCGTAACGCTCGAGAGCAAGACAATCAAATAACCAATGTTCGAAGCTTTAAAGCTAGTCGTCAAGCTTAAAGCGAGTGGAAAGGGTAAGGTAGGAGCGGTATCCTTAATTCGCACTCAAGCCCAAGGCGAGGATTGAACAAGTGGATAAGACTGTCGTCCTAGGTATTTTACATCGGTTTAAATACTAGAGTGGGCTGCGCACAGACCGAGCTATGAACTACCTGATAAAGTTGTGCAATGCTGCGCGTACAGGTATGCGCAGTCAAGGCTATACGAGTAAGAAAGTGGAGTCATATGGAAAGCCAATCGAAGAGAAAAGAAAGATCATACGATATGTTAGCCAATCAAAATGATGAAAAGGGTAGAAATCATAACAGTTGGGACAATGCCTCGAGCACCTGAGACTGAACGTGATGAGTCGCGATGAGAGTGATGAGGACAAACTCACCCATAGAGACTTGGTCTCAACTCTGAACTGCTCCTGCAGGGTAAATAGACCATTGAGTATGTGATAATGCGATTTTTCAGAACGTACTTGGGCGGGGCACTGGGCGAGAACCTTGGCTACATCGGGGCACTGTTGCGGTGGTTGGGGCTTGATGCACGTCATCATCGTTGGTCGTAGCAGTACCTTGAGTATTCAATACCGGGTCCTGAAGATTTGACTCTGCAAAGCGCTCGTCTTCGCTTGGGGATGCCTCGTCGACCACAAGTGCTTCTTCAACAGACCTCGGAATCCCGGCGTTCGACATAGTATGGCATTTGGAAAGGGACAAAGGGACTCGCACGAAGGATTGTGTTCAGCAGATCTGAATGGCACGCCGGGGTAGGTGGGTGACATCTTCAGCCATTTCCTCGATATCTGGAGTGACGGGAGCAGATGACGTTCTCTGCAGGAGTGACGGCTGTTTAGTGGCTGGGCCCAAACCATTATCATTATCATCTTGATCGACACTCAGCCCGCATTCGGATGGAGCATGAGAAGTAGGTGCCATAGAAGCCGCACGGGACAAGGCCGCCGAGAAACAGAAGAAATCTTAGATGAATGTTGGGATTCACCAGAAGATGCCACTGATGAGGGCCTGACAAACAGTGTGACCAGACCACGAAAGAGATTGGACGAGGACTCACCTAAGCCTGGAACGATTTCGAATAACTCCTGTCTCTGGATTCCAAGTGGAGGTCACAGCTTGCATTGGCAACCTGAAGCCAAAGTGATCACCGGGCTGTGCGTGGGTGAACGACGGCTTGGATTGTGTCACTAGTGCAAGTGGAACCTGGCTCTCCTCGTCCTCGTCCTCTTGGGGTGGCTCATATGAAGGCGCCATTGGGTTCACTCTTTGCCCTTGTGTAGCCACTTGAAGTTCTCGTGCCGAGGACCGCGAATGCTTGGCGAGCTGGACACGCTCCAATTGATGAAGCTGTTGGAGTTGCCCTCCAGTGCCTTTGCAAACACGGGATGAACGCCTCGGTTGACTACCCTCTGTTTCATATCTGGGGATGAGTGAAAAACAAAGAAAACAAAGTATGCCCCACCTAATGTATCCTCGTCATCAAAGAGCACCTCGACCCTCTGTCGCTTTGAGGTGGAGTGAAGGTTGACGTTGCCGAAAGCAGTGTGTGAATCCGCTATCAACTGGTCAGTTTTATCGGCGACTTTTTGTTTTGGGGCCATTGCGAACAGAGAGAGAGGCGCTGAGCAGCACAAATCACGCTGCGACAGCTTTATGTATGTCGGGAGGAACTGGTCAGCCTCATGGTCGAAATCAGCTAAGGTTAGTCATTACAATGACTACAACAAACAAAATTCAAATAGTAGGTAAAACGGAGGGCTGGCATGTAGTAACATTGATACAATCGCCAAGTGTGTTTCTGAAGTGGCAGCTGAACTCGGAATACATGGTAAAAGAGGGTGAAAGAGGGTGAAAGGGTTTGGGTAAGGAGTGAATCAGGTCCTACGTTTGGTAAGTGCACCACTTGTGGTCTGCCCCCTAGTGGGTGCGGGGCGAGAGAGGGGAGTTCGTTGATGCGATGATCAAAGACACTTAGAGATAGGTGAGTCCCCCGACAGCAACGGTCGCTTCCTAAGTAACTCTGGGTTACTCTGAATGCCCATTCGGGCGGCTCGACGGACACCGACGTCCCTTGGCATTGCCTGCGGGGATGCAGACGAAGTACCCTCTGAGTCGTCCGTGCTTTCACGATTCGAATCATTGTCCCAGTCTGAGGCCAATGAAACAACAATATCTTCTTGATCGTTGAGAGAGGGATGAGGTTCCCAGCACTTATCGGGGAGTTCGGAGAGTGCTGAAACTACAAGCTGGATAACCGTGTCGTGGGTGAAGAGGGTATCGTGGATAAAAGCACCATTGTCGTCACTCCTGAGTGGTGTGATGATTTCTCGCTGAAGGTTGTTGAGCAGCGGTATTATGGGCTGGAAATACGGTGATATATGTTGGAGAATGGATGGCACCCATGTAATATTAGATTGAATGGTGATTGTTTTGAGGATACTCGGCCCCGGAGTGTTGAAAAGCTTGTCGAAGCATTTCTGGAGTTCTTCATCTGGTTTCGGCTTGCCGGGCTCGTCGTACAGGACCGAGATGCCAACGAGGATGTAAAAGAAAGATTCGATATCATGAAGTTCGTTGTGGACAACTGGCTGGTTGGGACCAGCCATGACCAGCTCCGAAGACATCCATGACCAAGTGCCCTAAACTCTATGCATTAGATCGAACACTCTATGAAAGAATAAACTCACTGTTCGATACAGCGGATTTGCATCATTGGTGGTGCGCTCGTCCTCATGTGGGCCTGTCGGCACAACAACGTTGTCCTGATAAGAGAGTTGTGTGATTGGAGTCAACTTGAGGTGTTCCGTTGAGCCGGTTGGCCGAACATACACGCGATTATCGACAGCCGGCATCTCAGGTTCTTCTGCGGGGGATTCTTTGATTATTTCCATGGGGGTAGGTGAGGATACAGTAGAGGAAGGAAGGGATACAGGAGAGACGGAGAGTGCCCCGCCCGGCAAGGATGATGAGGCTATGGGAGGGGTTACAGTCGGCGAGGACTCCTCGTCGCTGAAGCTTCGAGATTTTTCCGTGTAAAGTGTTTTGCGATTCATAACTTAAGTGGGTCATGAGAGGATGGTGGTCGCTATGTGGGGTGGTTATGAAGGCAAGGAGAAGGTTCATGAGGCTGATATCGCGGTGTAGAATGCAAGCCTTTTTTAAGGCATTTTTATATGCTGATTCGACTTGATTAGAGATCCTGCATCCCTAAATAGAGATCGTGCTTACCGACGACAAAATCCAGGAAAGCGACGAGGAGCTCGGCGAGACTCCGAAAATCTGTCACAAGCGAACCGACGGGCTTGGTGATCAAGCGATACAATACCCGAAGTTGATATTTGCCTTCGCTGCTAGCATACCGCTCAAGAACAGCTCGAATTGTATGGGTGGATTGGTTTATTGTGGTCGGTTGGCTGTCCGCATTCTTATCAAAGCCTTGGGAGGAGACCTGTCCCTCACTGGCATAGATCAAAGTTGGGATGCCTTCGATGCCAGCATTATTCAGTATCTGAAGGATAGCGCCCTTAGTATACTTCCTGAGGGGATCTATCCACGTGTCCTTGACAGCAGCAAAGATCGGCTTTTCGAGCCCCTCTGCAACGAGGCCCTTCCATACTGTTGTGCCTCGGCCAACTAGACTGTTGGAGATGAATAAGAGCTTCGTGAGTTTGATATGGAGTGATGTACGCAGCAGTCCGTTGCGCACGATTACCCTCAGAACTTTGTAGGCTGGACGGTGACAATGGTTCTTCTTCTTCTCCCAAGCGATACTAGTATCCAAACCGAGAATGTTTGGTTTGTCGTGGTAACAGGAGAGACCGATGATGATTTGTAACAAGATTTCCGGGTTTTCATCTATGTCCATGCCACAAGTGGAGATCAACCTGCCACGATCGAATAGTGTGAAGTAAATTTTGGAGCCGAGGATGCGGATGGATGGAGCAATGTGGCGGCCGTCTTGCATGAACAACAGGCAGGCCGATTTACCGGCGAGCTCGATGTAGGAATCTCTCTCCGTCGATGGGTCAGCTTTGTTCTTTACTTCGCAAAACGATATCAAGTGCGGCCAGCTGTTGCCATTGCGCTCAAAGAGGGCGATGTCAGGTTTTCTCTTGTAGTCTAGTCCATAGCCCTTGAGAGGTACGGTTGACGACTTGGAATCCCATTTTCTTGAAGAATCAGTGAGTTGATGTACTATGCATTATATAGCAATGGTAACTTACAGATGTTCCAACCCGCAAGCCGCTTTAACGGACTGAAGCACGGTATTGAAGAAGTTCACTAGCGGCTGCTCGCATTTGTGGGTTGCTTCGGGAGAAAGGTCGGGACGTTTGGATTTTGCGAGCCAGCGCTTCGATTGTCTGTGCTGATTGTCTGACACGGTTTGTTGGAAGCCAGAGCGGGAAATTGACGGGAGTGGCGGGTTTGGGGGATAACCGTACATTTCCTTCTTCTCAAGGTAACTCAGCACCTGAGACATCGTATACGCACCTGTCTCTCTCTCTAGATTGCCGCGCTTCTGGAGTATACGCTCGTCTGGAAACAAGTATTCCAGGAGCTCTTTGCTCTCTGGTTCATTCAGCTCCCAGTGCGTTGCCTCGGTGTCATTTCTCAGTAAGTCGTCCATCATGCTGCACTGCCCGTCGGTTCTCGCCCGAAAATCTGGAGCTACACAACTCGAGAGCTACAGTCATTTTTGTGAGCTCTTCAGTTGATCTTATTCATTCACATATGACTCACACGAAGGTCATGGAACGGCGTGGCATGCGATTGGAGCTTGCAAGAAGTCAATGAGGCTGTGCGTTTATCGGTCACGTGAAAACCTACCGCTGCTGTACGCCACTACTGATCAGGCTCGCTGACGAGCGACTTGTTGAACATGATGGTGAGGACGAGGGTTGCAACACAGTCATGCGCCCTGGTTTTATCGCGATGGATCAGTATAAGTGAACGAGATATATCGATCGTTTCAACCACATCAATTCACATAAGCATTGACGACATAAACTCAGCATTCATAGGAAAGATTTCAATACACTGGAGATAACGAACTACGCATGTAAGCAAAAGGTACATCGAACAGTGTTTCTACCGGTTCGAATATGTATTGACGACATGTGGGCAGCACCTGTGGAAAAGAACTACACGACAGGGGGAGATAAAGAGTAATAGAAGCTTTTTGTCCAGTATTTGTTTAGCCAAAACTCTGTACTTAGCTGGTAGCCTCCCAATTTGGTCAAGCTGGGGTTGGCTTCGCGACCAAAATGCGGGATCAAGTGGGTGGGAGAACGGACCCGGGTGAGTGGAATCACCTCACCAATGCGCTGGCTGTCCGCTCGCACTGCACACTTCAACAAATGCATTCCGGTCACCACACTCATATTTGTGGGACTTCCCTGAGTGACGACGCGGAGGTGCTGGATGTAAGCAAGGAATAAGTTCGACGACAGGACCCGGAATATCATCCGGAGCTGAGCGACAGAATGGCCGTTGAGGCTGCGTTTTGGCCAGTCACTCTCGTCCTGGGAGCTAATGATCACCGAGTCATACTGCCCAAATGGATTCATGGTAGTTGGGGGGATAGCGCGAAGGGTCTGGGGGGGATCTAGGATGCTCTTGTCGTGATACGTGGCTTGTTGAACCCGCACCTTATGCCAAACTTGAAGCCTTAGATCTGCCGGAGATTCCCGGCCCAAGAAGGTAGTAACCGCTGATTCCAAGTTGAGAAGCCCATATTTCTGGACGGCCTCCCCAAGAGTTAGCCTTAGCGAGGGCTTTGTCGCGAGGTGGAATGCGGTTGTACTGGTCGCGAATGTCCGAAATGGTTTAGGGGCGGAGGGATGAGTGCCGTGAATGAGTGCCAAAGAAATGGAGAAGTAGTTGATGATAGGATGTATCAGGTTTGAATAGTCAGCAATGGCCCACTTCTCAGCGTCAGGCTCATGATCCTCATCATCACTACAATCATTGTCCAGGTCCTCCACCATACGTTCCTCGATGTGGGTGGCAAGGTCAAAACGAAGACACTTCTCCAGTCGGTCGAGATGGCGTGCGATCTGCGTGTAGTAGTTTTGGTTGTTTCCTGCATGAGCTGGCACCTTGATTTCCTGCACATGTGCATGTTCTGTAACGTCGGCGCTCCACTGCATGAGTGCTCCCGACTGAGAAATGCTCGGAACGACGCTCTGAAGGAGCTTGAGCTTCGGTATCTCCCAGTTATCACGCGCACCGTGACAAATGACTGCTTCTTTGTGGTCATGAAACTCTTGCAGCGCATCTGCGACTCTTCGAAGCGATTCCGTGGTGAACATTGGCGCCTGAGCAAGGTATCGGAAATCGAGGAGGGCATGAACGGCGATGAGAAAGTTCCGCAGTGCTTTACCGGCCACAGCAGCTACGATGTAGCGCTGAACCGCATGATGATCGCAGCCGGTCACCTGCTTTAACTTGGAAATTCCTTCGTCAAACGCTCGGTACCCCACAGCTGTCTGTATGAGTGAGAACCAAAAATCCAACTCGTCGGCTCCCACAACGCGGATACACCACTGGATATCGTGGTCCCACGTGAATCACAGAAAGTGGTGTAAGATCTCGGGGATAATGAAGTCGCAGGGGGCTGATAACAGCCATCCATTCCAGAACAGGTCAACCACTCCGTTTAGGCCCAATCGCCTGATGACCTTGATAAAATTGTTGAAGTCGGTTGGGAAATATTGTGAGCATGCCGTTTGAATCGCGGCAAGCGTCTTCTCTGCCGTACGAGGCTCATGTCGACGATCGTCCCCGAAATTCTTTGACATAGCCACGGTGATTGAAGAGACTTTCGGACTGGTTGCAGCCAGAAGGCTCTCCTTGGGGGTATCGGCAATCCATGAGGCTATCGGGGTGAAGCAGTAGTGTAAATTACTGACCGGATCGCTCATCATCACTCCAACTGCGGCCGTGGTTTTGAGAGGAGCTAAGACAATATTGAGCGCCTGGTGCACCAATCGATCTTGAAGAATGTAACGACCTAGACTTTGAGTCGTAACGCTCGAGGGCAAGACAACAGATAACCTGTGTTCGAGGCTTTAAGACTAATCGTCAAGTCTAAAGCGAGTAGATGATGATAGGGGAGCGGTACCCTTAATTCGCACTCAAGCCTAAGGCGAGGATTGAACAAGTGGATAAGACTGTCGTCGTAGGTACTTTACATGGGTTTAAATACTAGAGAGGGCTGCGCACAGACCGAGCTATGAACTACCTAACTTAGACGTGCAATGCTATGTGTATAGGTATGCGCAGTTGAGGCTGTACGAGTGGAAAAGTGGAGTCATACGGCAAGCCAATGGAAAAGAAAAGTGAAATCATACGATATGTTAGCCAATGAGGATGATGAAATCATATCAAAGAAGGCCGCGAACACGTGAGGATTTGTGTGCGAACTTGGAAATGGGGAGTAACGCGAGGAGAAGATACGCGTGGGACGATGTTTTGCTGCGGATACGAGTGTCAATGTTCGCGAGGCTGATTAAGAGTGGATGTGCCATGCGATTTCCACTCATGACGGATATATTGGTTTTAGCAGACGAAAGTACCACGCCGAGAAGAGTGGAACCGTTCGGCAGCTCCTCCTAATAAACGTCAATGTGAGGCTACATAGATGTGAATACAACCGTACCTGTATCTTCCATGCGCGATCTCCACTCAACCACTCATCGTACACACAACAGATCTTTGCGGCGCTCGTCCAAACTCTTTTCGGAACAAACGAAATATGCGGCTTGAATAAAGGATGGCTAAGGAGCGCCTGCAAGCACTCGATGGGATTGCGATAAAAGAGTCGAACCGGTTTTTTCGTGGGGTGAAGGGATTTCAGTGTTTTGCATACCCATTGAGGGCCACGAGGGAGTATCTCGGCACGAGCTCGAAGCTCTTTGGCAGATTGAAAGGATAGGGCAATGGTTTTTATCTAGGGAGCGTCAGAATACAATCATGATACACTCCGACTTAGAATGACTTACGATGTCAAGTGAAAGGAGACTGTCTATCACGGCCATACTAAGACGCAAGCGCAACAGCCACGATGTGAACACCCATTCCTCCTTCGAGGCCCAGGGAAAGTATATGTTCTCCAGTTGCTGCTCTGCATATTCGTCCTCTCTAAACATCTCCATGAAGGTCTTGCCACCGGAAAATACTGCGCCGCATCCTTCGAACAAATCCATGACTCGACCCAGAGATTCTTCAACCGTGACTCCTATATTGTTTGGTATGTCAGGATTGGGAGCATGTGCAGGCAGGTCGTCCAAGTCCATCGGAACATCTTCAACGGGTTGTGAATCACTGAGGTCAAGGACAGGGTCTTCTGGCTCGTAGTGAGGTGTAAAAGATCGTTCTGGAAATTGAGCAGGAGGGGCCTCTGGTTCGAAATCGTTGTCAGGAATCAAGGGGTCGAAGAGCGACTTCCCGAAGCATGGGCCCAAAGGCTGGTTTATGTGTTGAAGGACATTGGTAACGCTGCCAAACTTCTTTCCGCAGCGGGGACACCTGACGTTTTTGAGCTTTCTCTGAGTTTCTCTCGTTCGAGGCATGAAGGATCCAGACAGTTTCGGGGTGACAGCAGTCCTCACGCCATTTACGCAACTGCATTACATGTGTCTCACGTCATATCACTTATACAGCAGTTTGTTTCCATACCATGTCACACAAGTTATTCGCATGCCGAAGCCTGCTTCCTCTGTTGCCCTAGTATCTCCCATTCCCCTACTCGAGCCCATCATGCCACTGTCTCCCGACTCTAAGCCATACATGTCATTACCTGCTACTGTCATGCCACCATTCAACTCTCCCACTAGCAGTACTCCCATCGACTCCAAATCACATTCCAACTCCCAGGCCATTATGTCCCTTCCTGTCTCTCCTGCCGTTGCAATGTTCAACTTAGATGGCTGGCCTCACTCACTCGCTGACGTGCTCAACAATACGTGAGTTGGATTAGTGCCAATAGGGGGGACCTCAGTGCGTTGTGATTGAACGGCGAGGTCTCGTGCCGATTCTCTTCTAACTGAACGATCCTGCAGTGCTGTGCTCTTTCTCCAAGCAACAGTTCGGAGGCTTACCTCCTTCTGGAGGCTGCTCGTAGTGATCGTGTCATTTCTGCACTCAAGAAGGACCTCGCATTCGAGCTGGTCCATCGCAACACCATTGCCTTGCAGCTCAACCGGGTCATGCTTGAAAAGGCACAGGAGGATCTGCACAAGGCAGATGAACATGTGGGCTATGTTCACTTCTCCATCCAACAGAGTGGACAGTCCATTGCTGCAGAATACGCGATGCAAGAAGTCCCTTTGCTACGATGTCATCGTGACGGCCATAGTGAGTCGACCTTGTCTATAATCTCTCAAATGATGCCGAGCGTTCCAGATTTAAGCTCGCCATATGCTGCTCTCGACGTTGTACTAGATTGAATGTAGTAACTAGTTGTATTTGTGTTGTATGTACGACGTGTAGTACTACATATTTATTCCTGACGCCGAGTCGAGCAATTGCCCTATGTTGTGTGTCCCTCCGAGTCAAGCAGCCCATCACGACGTCATCTGAGTCCATATGTGCTATGCATACATCATCAAGTCGATCAACTTGAAGCTTGAAGCTTCAAGGTCATGTGAGCATAGCCAGTACTAGTCACGTGTGCTTGCTTGAAGCGGTGCACTCATCTAATTACATAATCCTAGGTCAACATGTCACCGCCAAACCCGATTCGGACAAGACCCCCCTCCCACCGCAACCGTCATGGTGACACTCGCTGCACCACATGAGACCTCACCAGAAAGCAAGCCGATGCGATGAGTCCAATGGCGCTTCTACCGTGGTAGTACCATAGGTAAACATCAATGGCGAGCCATTACGCGGTCCTTGTCCTTCAAGTTTGGGAACCTTCGCTCCATCGTTTGATTCCGACAGCTCGACTTGAGGCATGAACTTTTGGATCACTTTGGTCGATCCACAGGTACGTCCTGTCTCGCTCTCTGCATTCTCAATGACTGGTACAAACACTACCCCGCTTCTGCAAGACGAGCACCACCTTCTTTGCATGTCCAGCCACGGGTTAGGTTAGTTGGGATCACCCAGTGGGCATCCATGAAGAGGATGCTGGTGTCCTCTGGAAGCACACTGACTACCATCCAGGAGGCCGTTCACACACCATTAGAAGCAGACGTCTCGTGGTTAGCATGGTCTGCACATGCCAACTACGGTCAGATCCCCCTCGTCTCTTTCCACCCCCCATTCCTGACACGGGTCCGACAGAACGCGCATGTTCACCAACACATCTTCTCTGTCCGCATGGATCCGATGCTTGATGGGCTGTCCAACTCGGTCATCGAATCCGACATCGTTTCGCTCGCCGTGCCAACCAGGTCGAAAGAGAACTTGCGGGCAACGGTTTCCACCTCAAGGAGCGCATCCTCATGGATCAATCCAAGGACGGCGCACGGGACTTTGACTGGGCCACCGAGCGTCGCTGGAAGATCGCGAACCTCAACAGGACACACGAGGTGTCCGGGAAACTGTCGTCATACCAGACCATGATGAAGGGTGGTCTGCTCCCGCTGTTAACCAAGTCCGATTCGTGGATCGCCCGTTGTGCGTCGTTTACGGACAAGGCGCTGTGGGTCGTGAGGGACGAAGAGGGCGCCAGGGGTGGAAGGATGTGGCCTAGTAGAAAGTATGTCCCACAGACTCGAGAGGAACCTGAGGATTCTGTTGGCAGATGGGCCAGGGAAGGACAAGGCAGCATTGATAATGAGGACATCATGCTGTACCTCACCGTCGGTGCATGGTCGCCTTCTCTCTTGCGGAGGCGATGACTCATGATTCTGGTTGCAGGCACGATGCACATTCCCCGCCCGGAAGACTGGCCGGTGTAAGTGACTGAACCGCATTCGCAAACACAGGGTGCTCACCTGTCTGGTGTCACAGTATGCCCGTGGAACACGTCAACGTCTCTTCAAACCCAACAGCTTCTTCACCAAGAACCCGAGCATGGACGTTCCTGGTACCAAGGATGTACAGAGCATGCCTGCATTCTCCAATGGGCACAGCGCTGTGGACAAGGATACCCCAATTGGGCGACACAGATTTGCAATCACGACTTTCATATTCGTCAACGCATAGTTCCCTGGGTTGGATCACGATGACAACACCAGCAATTGCCATCCATCAGGTGCTCCTTTACAAATGACCCACATGAACAACCAAACGGGACGTGTTCCTAAAGCATGCTGGCTGTCTGGCAAAGTGGGTATCACTTTTCCTCGTTCACGAATTCTGATATACCTTCTCGCAGTGCTATTCGATCAGCAGACCGCTCGATGAAGCTGAGTGGAATACCCTCCGAAGCTACACTCGTCGCGTCTGGTTCATACATGGCTCCTCGACCAATTTTGGATTCCTCGATGACGACTCCATTAGGACCGTCTTCAACCCACCCTCTGCCGATCCATTCTTCCAAACCTACGCCCGCTGGCCTTTTTTTTGCGAGAGGTACGTGTTGTCGCTATTTCGGATTCGCTCTTACAAGTACGAGG
>QFES01007694.1:0-16767 GCA_003316375.1 Tylopilus plumbeoviolaceoides
CATGAGCCGAAAGAAATAGATCGACCGAGTGGCAGCACATCCATGCGATATACTCGGTCCACAGTACATGACCGAATACCCGTCGATCGACCGAGGAGAGGTGAGCCGGTGCTAGGTCCACAACCAAGACGTCAACCTCGGCTGCACTTGTATTGGAAGATACCGGTAGATTCGCCATGCTGGTCCTTCAACTGAGACGAGGTGGGCCCGCGTGAGGCCATCGACCGAGGTTGGGTGGGCCCATACAGAGCCGTGGAGTGAAACTTGGTAGGCCCAGGCGAAATTATCGACTGAGCTCCTTCTCCGTCTATCTGTATAGGCCCATAGCAACTCGGTTAATGGTCTCGCACGGGCCCACGTCGTGTACCTCGCTGTACTCGTATGGGCTCACTCCACCATGGTCGATGGGGTGGTGTAGGCCCACCGCGGAGGTTAGCAGAGCCAATCGGATAGGCCCACACCAGCTCGGAATATGGGCTCGAAGGAGCCCACTCGACCTTGGACTGGTGTGGGCCCACACCACCTCAATCGATCGCATCGTACGGGCCCATTAAACCTTGGTCGATGGGCCGGCGTGGGCTCATGGAGTGGCAGTCGAGAGGATCAGATGGGCCCACACCACCTCGGTCGTTGGGCTGGTGTCGGCCGATGGAGGGGCACCCGAGCTGATGGGGTGAGCCCACACCACCTCGGTCGATGGGCTGGTGTGGGCCCGTGTGGGAGTAGTTGAGCGGATCGAATGGGCCCACTGCACATCTGTCTATGGCCTCGTGAGGGCCCGCTCCACCTCGGGGACAATGGACTGGTGCGGGCCCGTTGAGTGGCAGCCGAGCCGATCGGATAGGTCCACGCTGACTTGGTCGATGTCACTGTATGGGACCACTCCATCTTGGTCGATGGACTGGTGTTGGCCCATGAGGGTGGCCGCCGGGCTGTTGGGATGGGCCCACACCACCTCTGTCGATGGGCCGGTGTGGGCCCATGGAGGGCAGCTGAGCTGATCGGATGAGCCCACACCACCTTGATCGATGGCCTCGTACAGGACTTTGCATGATGGGATCGTATGGGCTTGGCTATAAATGCATGGGCCCATACGAGTCGAGGTACTTTAATTGGCTCGTGCGAAGCCGTCGACAGAATGTGGGCCCATACCAGTCGATCGGCCGAGGTTATGTGATCGGCTCGGCTGCCACTCCGTGGGCCCATGCCAGCCCAATGACCAATTCGAGTGAGCCCATCCCATTGTCTCGGTTAACACCATATGGGCCCACACCAATTAATTGACCAAGGTGGTGTAGGCCCATCCGATCGGCTCGGTTGATGCTGCATAGGCCCACACCAGCCCATCGGCCAAGGTCTTTTGGGCCCATCTGATTGGCTCGACCGCTGCCTAATAGGCCTACACCAGTCCATTGGCCGAGGTCGTGCGGGCCCATCCAATCGGCTCGGCTGCCACCTCATAGGCCCGCGCCAGTCCATCAACCATGGTAGTGTGGGCCCATACGACCGGCTCAGCTGCCACTCTATGGGCCCACACTGGACCATCGACTAAGGTCGGGTGGGCCCATCCGACAGTCTAGGTCGATATAGATTGGGCCCACACCAGTTCATCGGCCAAGGTCGGGTAGGCCCACCCGATCGCCTCGGCTGGAACCCATGGGCTTACACCAGTTCATCAACCGGTTGCCACTCTATGGGCCTACACCTGTCCATCAACTATGGTAGTTTGGGCCCATCCGATTGGCTCCGCTACCACCCCATGGGCTCACACCGGCCCATCAACCAAGGCGGCGTAGGCCCATCCGATCAGCTCGGTTGACACACCATGGGCCTGCACCAGCCCATCGACCAAGGTGGAGTCGGCCCATGCAGTCCCATCGACCGAGGCAGTTTGGGCTCATCCAAGACGCTCGGCTACCACTCCATGGGCCCAGACCAGTCCATCGACCAAGGTGGGGTGAGCCCGTATGAGGCATCGA
Organism: Tylopilus plumbeoviolaceoides; assembly: GCA_003316375.1. Lineage (NCBI taxonomy): Eukaryota > Fungi > Basidiomycota > Agaricomycetes > Boletales > Boletaceae > Tylopilus > Tylopilus plumbeoviolaceoides. The sequence goes on from QFES01007694.1 coordinate 1,980, forward strand.
CCGATTGGTATGAGCCTATCCGAGTAGCTCAGCTCCAATTGCATGGGCACATGCGAGCCGATCGCCTGAAAGCGGTGGGCCCATACGAGTCTATCTGCTAAGCTCGAATACGCGGCTCACATAATCAGAAGGCCCGCTCGGCAATATCAGGAACTCCTCTGGTGAACCGATACGATGTGCACGGTACTTCCTTGATGGGCCCAAATCGACGTTCTCGCTTTGCCCCGCACTTGGGCCCAAAGTCGGCCCAGCCAAACACAACACTGTTTTTTCACAAAGGCTCGCCAAAAACATCGGGAAAAAGTGACTACATGGCCTCGATCCTCAGTCCGCAATTCCATTGAATGTCCAAAGATTCACCGACAAGGACTCTCCCGGACAGTTGTTCAAGTCCCAATAACGACACGCTCTCTACATTGTCATCCCCGCCTCCCAGCGACAACCTAACACCACTCACTGTCCTCTCCTCTCAAAGCGTCGCCCCTGGCACGCCTGGCGCCGACATGTATGGACCTTCAAGTTTACTATCAATCAGCCGACCTGCGCCACTCTTTCACCGACCAAGCATGCCAGCGAGGGGCACACCATCAGCTATGGGAGCCTTTCATACACGCAAGTCTTTCGCGGCCCTCTCTTCCCTCGGTGGAAATGGAATACCCGTTCACGCGCTCGTTCCGCAGACACCCGCACCAGTAGGCGGCTCTGGGATGGAGCTCAGCATATTGGGTAAGAGGTTGAACGTATGTTCTACAACCTCCATCCGTAGCCTGCAATTTACCTATCCTATAGCCCGACTCAGATGACTCTGACAAATTTGACCCCGAGCTGGAAGAATTCAAAGCGCATGATGGGCTGCTGCTCCTCGATCTTGCACGAGCTCAATCTGTTGTTCGCCGCTGCGAGAAGGAATTAGCAAAAGCGCAACTAGCGGAGAGTGTTACCCTCAACAGGCTCTACAAGGGTCGTGTCGGCGAGATGCAGAGGAGGTGCGATATTGCTGATTCACACATTGGGTCAGTTCATAATGCCATCCGGACAAACGGAGGCACGCTTTGTCCAACTTCCCTCCCAAAACGTCGCCGCCAGGATTCCGCCTCGAGTGTTGATCAGGATGTCGGTATGTGCCATATGTTCAAATAGTGTCACGTCCTACCCACGCTATGTTTAGGTTGGGTCGAAGTTGAGCAGTTGCCTGTGTAGAAAATGGACTGTATCCTGTCGAACTGTGCTCTCCTCTTCTTACTACTCGTTTCCTTTTCCTTTTATATGTCACATAGCTATATATGCCTCTAGCTCTATATCTGTCTTGCTGACTCTCGCGGTGTAATCCATGCTCAAAGCCAGACTGTAGGCTGCTCAAACTTCTGAAACCTCGTGTCCCGCCGAAGCCGAAACATGAATGAAACTGTTTGCTACAATAGGATACTATTGGAAACTAGAAGTATGTGCCACTGTGGGCCTGTACTGTACTGTAAGTGACTGCAATGACTTGTATGGCATTGTATGCCACTATGAGCACTGTACTGACTGTGAACTGGGACATTGCAAGCCTGGGAATGTACTGTCACAATTGGGGTTGGTTGTCAAAGTGTGACACTGCCGAGCTGTCATGCTGTAAGATGCTGTCACATTACTGTAGTGGCTGTGAGGACTGTGCGAAAACAAGGGGTTTGCTGATGAGGTACAGCTTTCGAATCTCATCGGCTCCCCTTTCGAACACCATGTTGTTGGGGCTGACATCTCTGTGTAGAATACCCTTTTCAGCGACAAGTCTTTCATGGACTGGCGAACCGTTAGTGCGAGAATCATGCCATCAGGCCGGTAAACTTACTTTTCAGACCTTGTATTAATCCCGCAATGAATTCCTGCTGCGACTTGAACATCGAGAATGGACAGCCCACTGGTTTTATCAGTAGACGCCGATGAACTCGATGCACGAACTTCGAATCTTTCAGAGGGATCCATCCCTCGGGTCTGTAGCACATAGTATCATCGTCTTGCCTGTCGTAGCGGACGGTCCAAGCTTTGACAAGGACCGGTACACCCTCCACGCTGGCGATTTCCTCAAGAATAGAGGATTCATGATTGACCAATGACTTCTCGACCCAGCAGTCTTTCAAGACGAGATCGTATTCATCCAGGATGCCAACCCGCTTCGGAGCTCCACGTCGCCAAACATGGTAGCAGACGGTTCCGCGTCCGACTAATCCGTTGCTCGACCATAGTATAGAGATGACTTCGTATTCCACTCCGTCAACAACGATGGTACCGATGAAAGGGGGACGCAGACCTCGGGGAAGGCAAGGGTAAAACTGTAAACGAATGGTAGGATCGAATCCGAGGACGCTTCTATCTCTGTGCGCGAAAGCGTAAATGACCTGACATGTTTCTTCGACTTGGCGATTCCAGTTGATCGGAGCCGAGATCTGGGCGCCAGAACGATCGAAGAAGTGAGTGCGTAATTCGTAGGCAGCGAACGAGAGGGTGAGGACGTGACGGCGCCACGGCTGGGAAGATAGTAAGATATACGCTTTCGTGTTGAGGCTCTTCACAAGAGTTTTGTTGTCTTGAAATTTGCTTATCGTCATCTCCCCGATGGCCTTCGGGCTTCTCCAGGTGACAGAGTCGTACCCGTCTTCAAGGCACCCACTAGCACCTTCGAGGAGAAGCAGGTCGGGCTTTCTGGACCAGCAAGATTCCCCTTCCTCTTGTGCTAGCTCCTTGGTGGAAAATGTGCCATACCACCAACGATGAGCATGCGAACCCTTGTCGGGATCGCACAACATCAAAGCTGCGGAGAGCGCATTCATGAATGCAGCATGACGACTTTCCTGTGTATGCATCTTCATCGTCTTTCCCCTCTTTCCCTCGAAGTAATCTTGATCCCGCGACGAGTCTCCATCGTAGGCTGCTCCTTTTCGAGGCCCATTGAGAGAACCCGAATCCATCATATCTATGTCTTCGATGTCGGTTTCGATCTCCATGTTTCGCGATGCGGGGGATCCGCCAGTGGGGTGTGCAGTGGGGGACGCAACGACATTCACCGGGCTTGGCACAGAGCCATGCACCGGAGAGTGAGTGTCCTCGCCGGCGTCAAGCAAGCTAGGCAATTTTGGATGCGCAAAATCGTCATCGATGACCTTTTCTACTTGGTCGATGAACGCTTCGTTCACTAACGCTGTCCCACAAGCCTCGACGTTCCACTCTCTCTTGCGGTAATCGTAAAGCTCGTCTTCAGGGTTGTCTCCACCGTCGTCGTTGCCGTCTTTATTCCGCGCCCCCCGGAGCTTCCGGGATTTCTGCTTTCTACGCTGGCCCTTCGCTTTCTCCACCGTCCCCTTCTCCACTTGGTGAACTCCTTGCCCCTTTTTGTTGGTATGTTTAGCTCGAGGACGAAGATTCCAGGTAACGGAAGGCGTAGTGGGATTTTGCGATGGTGCAACAGTGGCTGGAGGCCTTTGAAGCTTGCGGTGATTCTGGTTCAGAAGGTCGACGAGGTCGGATTTTTCCAGGAAAGGGATACTAGGGAAGAGCCAGGATATAAGACCTGAGTGTGACTTTGAAGGGGGATCTTTTGATTCATCGAGGACACGACGGTCCAGCTCACGAGTAAGCAGTTCATCCATGACGCTGACGAGTCTACCTTCACGTGGTGTCGCCGCAGAACTGAGCTTGTGCAGAAAATCGGTCACGGCGTTGTGCATGCGAGTACAAAGCTGAGTGTTCTTGATTGCGAGCGTATTGGCAACGTGCATATGGCAGCTCGTATCTTCACCACCACAAGTTACCATATGTGGTAATATTGAGTGAACGCGTGTTTCCAGCCTGAGCCTTATCAGATCTAGAGTTGTTGACCGTGACTCGGATATATAATGAGGCTAGCAAGACGCTGCAAGAGTGGGTAAGTCCAAGCTACTCACAAGAGCACTGGTACATATACGGTTTGGAACCTTTGGATCAGACGGTCGACTTGTGGTAGGTCGCGATTGTTGACAACTGCGCGTAACCGTTATCGCGTTGTTGTCGCGTCAGATACTAGTATGTACAATGACAACGCCCAAGTCCTCGTTGTGCTTGTAGAGAAAGAATTGTTTTAGAAAATGTTGTCTGGCCGTGCGAACATGCGCGAAGAATGTGAAAACCTGCCTGTCGATAAGGGTGAAAAGGCATTTCGGACTTATGGAATTCCGCGCTCTGATCACATCGCTTGTTCAAAGTCATGTGTGTTGCTTATAATACAGGCAATGGCACGTATATTCGCATATGAGCCTCATAGGTTACATATTTTCAAGGAACGGAAATGTATGTGCATACTAACGGAGGTCGATGGAATATTCTTCCTTGTGAAGAGCATGTCTGCCCCAGCCTGGATTCTGAGTGGTGAATTGGAGTATCGGTGAATAAGCTGCAACGTACCAGAGGAACGGCGGTGTGGTGAACGCCACTGCACGGCAGAATGAAGGGAACCTCCTGATCGACGAATGACATGACACCATTTCCCAATAGTGATGTTTGCATCGTTCAGCTCCTTTTTGAAGTGTTTGATCTCCAAACGTTGAAGACGCGTGTGTAGAACCCGTTCCGAAAGCTCACACACAGCAAGCTTGATCTGAGCCCACAGAACGGCTCGTCTTGCTCGAGCCACATCCAGTTGTGCGCGATGTCCAAAGTTACGGCGATGTGATCTCGAGGGCTGCACAGCCAAGTAAGCCAAGGAGTCTTAATAAAGTCCTGGCTCGCTGACTTACCGTCGTGGTACGGTGGGTCCGATATATGTCTGGTACTTCAACATCAAGCAGTTCCGAACCTGGTCCAATGACGAAGCCCTCCTGAGTTGCATGCGGCAGAGTGCTTGATATCGAAGGAGATGGAGGTATGGATGGAATTGGAGAGGTGCTCAGGTGAGCAATCACCGTTTCAGCAGTGACCGAAGTTGGCGTACGAAGGACTTGGGATCGTCCGAATGAGTGACTCAAAGAGGGTGTGGACGGAGGAGGCGATAGTGAACTCATATGAACCTTCAACGTTTAACAGCTGATTTCAAGATCGATGTACATGAAACGAAAGGTCTTAGACAGATTTAGGTCGTCACGAGTCACGTGTCATATAGGTTCAATGAGTCAACGGCAATCCATTGTCCAACGCGTTTCGTGTCACATGTCATAGATTGAAGTTCCAACGCTGCAACCTCTAAGTTCCCACAGCCGTCAACAGGATAATGCCCCGGTGCCCTCGCTGTAGCAAGAAATTGACGTCGGATGGCAGCATTTTGCGTCATATGAACCAGCGGTCCTGTCCCTGCAACGGCTGGGTGGACCAATTAGTTCAAATTGCTGAGTTGACCATGCCGATAGCTAAGCCACTGGTAAAACAACCCCTGGTCGTACCCCATTTTCCGATGGAATCCGGAAGTTGGACTCCGGACTCGACTCTTTCTGAAGATCGAATGTCGGACGTAGACCCTACTCCTCAGGATTCTTTGGCCGAAGAATTCACAGGTGCCACCGCCACTTATGGGCAAAACCACATGACGTTTCTCCAACGCTTCGATCATGATCAATTTTCGCAGGAGCGTCAGACAAACCTTTATTATCCGTTCACGTCCCGTGCCGATTGGGAATTTGGTCTTTGGCTCACTCGGTCTGGACTCAGCATGGCCGCCATAGATAGCCTCCTTTCTCTTGAATTCGTAAGTCCCGTGGTTTACTGGTCAGGTTTCTTAATGGTTTCTAACACCACTCAGCTGAAATCTCTCCCCATATCTTTCAGGACGGCGCAACAATTGCGTGGCCTGGTGGAACTACTTCCTAGCGGACCCGAGTGGCAGTTTCGCGTCTTGCCAACGGCGAAACCCACAAAGTCTCCTGTAAGATTATTTTACCGCGACACTGTTCGGTGCCTCGAGGCACTCTTTGGCCATCCGCTATTCCATGATAAGATGGACTTGATCCCTCGCCGTGTATACCGGACTGCTGAGCACCTCGTCCGCATGTACAGTGAGTGGATGACAGGCGATGCTGCATGGACGATGCAGGCCAGTTTTCTTGGACGCTACTCTCCTAGTGCTTGGCTGATTGGTTTTCCAGAGTAAACTGCCCAAGGGGGCCACTCTCCTCGGCGTTATGCTGTCATCTGACAAGACCAACGTTTCTGCCCTCGTCGGCGACCGCTACGCTCACCCGCTCCTCATCGGACTTGTGAACATTCATATGTCTACTCGTCTCAAGTTATCTTCGAATGCTTTTCTCCTCGCCGTGCTACTCCCCATCCCCAAATTCATTCAGATGTCCAAACGCATTCAAAGTCTCCTCAGTGATCGACTGATTCACGAATGCCTCGATATTGTGTTGTCCCCGCTGAAAACTGCCGCTCGCATAGGGATCATGATGAATGATCCCGTAGGCAACCTACGACGCTGTTACCCCCTTCTCGCCTCCTACGTAGTTGACACTCCCGAAGCGTGTATGCTCGCCGGTGTGGGTGGGAAGACGTCCCCCGTTACCACAGCGATGTATAAGGAGTTCGGTGACCCCAAACGCCATCCCCCACGCACCAAGAAGTACATGCTTCAGCAGCTTCAAAAAGTCACCGTTGATCCCGATGATCTCAAGCGATACCTCGCAGCCGCGCAACAGTATCGATTGAGCGGCGTTCCCTTCCCTTTCTACCGAGATTGGAAAATGGCAAACCCCTCCATTTTTCTCACTCCTGAGCTCCTCCACGAATGGCACAAACGAAACTGGGATCACAAGGTGAAGTGGGTAGTTAATATCGTTGGCGCCGAAGAAGTGGATTTTCGCGTTTCCATTCTTCAACCCTCAGTAGGCTTCAGGCACTTTGGCGAGGGGATCTCCAGCCTCAAAAAGGTCACTGGGAGGATGCAGCATGACGTGCAGCGGTTTCTCATTGCAGTAATGGCTGGCGCTGCACCTCCTGGGGTCGTTCTTGCCATCCGTGCGCTCCTCGACTTCTCTTACCTCGCACAAGCGCCAGAGCTTGATGATAGCAACTGCAACAAGTTGCTCTCATCGTTGCAGAGTTTTCATGACAATAAAGAACACGTAATCAAAGCTGGAGGAAGAAGAGGGAAAAAGGATGTCATTACGAACTGGTTCATACCCAAACTAGAGTTGCTCCAGAACGTCGTACCATCCATTCGGAACTCTGGCTCTCCTTCACAGTGGACTGCCGACGTCACGGAACACGCGCACATCTTGCTGATCAAGAACCCGGCTCGTAAAAGTAACAACGATGATGTGGATCCTCAGATCTGCAGGTACCTCGACCGACTTGAGAAATGCTCAAAGTTCGAACTTGCAACCTCGCTCCGAGAGAAGGCGCATGGAGCTCGTGATGGCGATGGTGGTGGTGACGGTGACAATAGCGGTGACAATGGCGATGATGATACTGCTGGAGCTTTGGGGGACGACATAGACGACAATACATGTCTCTTCCAGTCTGTCGCCAGACTCGGTCAACCACGGCGCTCACCGACTGACTATTTTACCAAGGCCCTCGAGATTTCTGCGTCACTTCGTACCTCTCCTCGGATCCCCTTTCCTGCACGATCCTTCATCGCCGGTAACAGCGCAATCAATCTCGCCAGGGATCCCAAGGTCAGACGAGCTTCCATCCACACCATCGCCACACAATTCCAAATCCCCGACCTACGAAGTGCCCTTGGTGATTATCTCATACGAGAATCGTCGAAGCAGCCTCATTCTGTAGCCGGGCGACACTCTTCTGCGCCTGATTGCCCTCTCCCTTTTACTGACCTCGCCGTCTGGTACACGATACATATTCAACAGAAACCCTTCCACTCCACTGGCGAACTTGACCCTGCACGAACTATTGTCGCTTCGCCACCTTGTGCAGGATGGAAATATGGTCGTTTTGATGCGGTGATATACAATGTTGACCCTGGGCAACATTGGCCGCACTCTGGGCTATCAGGTACGAAGAAATTCCATGTGGTCTCACATATCCATGGAGTTAATTACCGTTGAGTAGGCCACTCTGTTGGGGAGCTTCGCCTCATTTTTCGTCCAGTACCGCCTCGTGGTAAAAAACCATGGTGGTGCCGGAAATTCCTTGTGTATGTACGCCGATTCGATACCGTTCCCCAGGCTGCCAATGTGGTTGACCCGATCACCTCCATGCATGTGCTGCAACGAGCAATGCGAGCAAATGGGGTGTGTTTCGGTGATGTCATCCCGCTAAATCAAGTGCGCTCCCGTGTTCACCTTGTCCCACGATTCGGGAGGACTGCTAACAAACGACTCTCCTGGACCAACAGCCACGCATTGTCGAATGAGTTTTGGCTTAACAAGTACTGGGACAAAGAAACCTTTTATGCTTTGTCTAATTCCAGTTCTTAGCAGGTTTCACAGTTCTTCATTTTTACTGATACATTTTTGAATGGTGCTATGATAGTAGGTCTAGTACTTTGCTAAATCTACTTGAAATTTACATCGATACATTCCAAGTTCTCACATGTGTCGCACGATCTGTCAGATACAATGCACGCCTTCAACCATGTCCTCGTTTCATCAGGTGGTTGCACGCGCCCGTTTTCACGTGACACCATACTATCTGTGTCCACTACCTTGGACTTACCACGTTCTCTTCGGCCTTTCACAACACCCAACTGTGACTCTCAGTCCAGCACTTTCCCGCAATGCCCGTCCAAGCAGCTCGTCAACCCCAGCTCATTCGTATAGTACCATCAAGGCGTTTTTTTCTTTTAATCTCCATCCTCATCTTCACTCACATATCGTTTCTTCGACGCCCATTTCGGCAACTCGATCAAGCTCAAGGACCACCGCACGCTGGCATCGTCGTGGAGACGTCTACGGCCATCCGCACCAACACAAATGGAACCCTACGCGCGACACGCAAAGGGAGCATGTGCAGAGGTGCGTCCGGTTGCCTCACATGCGTTCTTCCCTCAGTGGCCTCATGCGCAGGCCCACCGAACGCGATCTAGCATTAGGGCTTGCGCTGGCACTGTCACAGTGACACTCACTTCCATCCACGCCACGTGCGATCCACTACGCGTTTGCATCGTCTTGGCGCACGGGGTTCCATCTTGACCAACAAGTATTCCGAGGGTCTTCCCGGGGCCCGGTAGTATGGTAATGAGTGGATCGACGAGCTCGAGAACCTGTGATGCAAGCGTGCCTTGAAAGGGTTCAACCTCGATCCAGAGAAATGGGGCATCAATGTCCAGCCCTATTCTGGTAGCGTACGTCGTGTCGTTTCAGCTAGACGTTCCAGACTGATCACAATGTGTAGACCGCCAAGTGTGTTGCGTCATTATCATGGTCTGGGTGGACGCACTGACTCGCTCTCCGTGGCTTTGCGGCTCTGACCGCGTTGGTCCAGCCCCAGGACAGACTGATGGGACTGGGTCTGCCTCACGGCGGACACCTCACCCATGGCTACTACGTGCGTTCCGCATTGTCGGCACTCTGTCGTCCATGCCGTTGACTCGCTTTCCACAGACGGCCAAGAAAAAGATGACCGCGTCCTCCATCCACTTCCAGTCTTTCCCCTATGGCCTCGATCCTTCCACGCGACTTGTCAATTACGTTGCCTTAGACAAGCAGGCCAAGATATTCAAGCCACGTTTGATCATCTGCGATGCTTCCACTTACCCACGGGACTGGGATTACGCTGCGCTCAAGGTTTTTTGTAACAAGGAGGATGCTTATCTGGTGGCGGATATCGCACACACAAGCAGGTCGATTGCATAGGAACTGAATGGCCCTTTCGAGTACTGTGACGTCGTCACTACCACGACGTGAGTACCCACACACGTCGTCGAGAATCGGGAGCTGAGTTCATTATAGTCACAAGACGCTTCGCGGCCCACGCCCAGGTTTGATCTTCTTCAGGAAAGATTGTCAGAACACGCCTGACTTTGAGAACCGCGCGTCAACGAAGCTGTTTTCCCCACCTGCCAAGGTGGCCCATAACCGTGTTCGTCTGTTTTTCAACAAGCCCTCAGCACGACGAAACAGCCGACGACAACTGAAGGTCCGCCAGACCACTCTCCAACAGCCGACAAAGCCGCGAAGCGACAGAATGAGTCCCCGAGCATCAAGCACAAGGGGGAGAGAGGAAGCATGTTGGCACGCGGGTGGTCGACGACGGGAGCTGACGAAAACAATTAGCGCGATGAAACAGTCGTTGACGACATACCTGAAGGTCCCCCCAGACCCATCTCCACCACCCGACGAACCAGCGAACACGCCAAGCATACCCCAGAGCTTCAAGCTCGAGGGTGAGAGAAGCCAATATACGAGCTTCGACGTCGGACCTACCACGCCGATGCACACATGACGGGAATGCCTGGACGTCACGAGGACGCTATGGGTGTGTCAAACAAGCTGGAGAAAACGTCGGAACACGTCAATAAAAGCTCAGAGCACAAGGTTAGAGACAACTCACCTAATAAGGCTCGAAACGACCTGGGAGACGACGCGGAGGGGTCAGGAGTGTCCAGAGGCGATGAGGATCCTAGGAGCCGGCCTAAGGAAGTACAGAACGCGTCAGAACACAAGTGCGTACGCTCCGAGCAACAGCAAAAGGAAAACGCACCTAGGAGAGCTCATGGCGAGCTACACGACCCGGGAGCTGAAGCGGACGCGACAGGAGCATCTGGCCGTGACGAGGATGCTGGTAACGCGCCGAAGAAGCTGCTAAACACGATAGAACGTCAGCGCGAACGTTTGTAACAGAGAGTTGATGGAAACCTACCCTTGGAGGCCCAGACGAGCTTGATGAGCCGGGCAGCGAAATAGCCGTACCAGGCGGTGTCCACGACGTCCAGGAACATCTTATGAAAGGTCAGAAACGAGTGCGCCGATGAAACAGAGGCACCACATCAAGATAATGGCCTGGGAGGCCATTCGTCACCACCAGAGGGCTTGGGATGCGCTGAGGTCGATTGCGGCCGCGGAGACATTGCAGACGGCAGCGGATAATGCTCCAGGAGAAGGGAAACGAGCGCGTCGTCAAAACGAACGCACTACGTCAAAAGAATGGGCCAGGAGGCCATCTGGATGAGGAGGTCGAGTTCGGACGCGCCAAGGACGATTCGAGCCGCGGACGTGTTGGAAACGGCATCGAATACAATGGAGGACGATGCGTAATTGATGGCGCAATGAGCGCACCACGCCGCGACTCGAAACGGATGTGCTAGTTGAAAACGAAGCAAGTCAGCACGGACAGCGCAAGCGCACAACAGCGGACACACCTGAACCATCTACCAAGGATACACGACGGCCTCACCCATCCGAACCCACCGCGTCGAGGACGACCTCGAACAACACCTAGAAGTGTCAGTACCACCAAGGTGACTTACTAGGTCATTCGAGACGCGTCGAGGCCTTATCAGGCAAATTGGATGCGGATAAAATGTTGTATATTGACCACAGATGGGAAGGAGCGAACCCGAGGCGAATACGAGTGTGCTAGAGTCAAGCGAGGATGAGCGTGTGCACTTAGACAGTGCAACCATTTGCGATAGCGCTGGTTCAGACTGACGGGACAAAGTAGCTGATATGGCAGCTGGTTTGTATGAATCAGTCCTGTAGGAGCACCAGGATCACATTTCCAGCTCCACCTTGGACATTCCCCCAGAATGTTGCCTCCAATGCTGTGTCAGTAACAAGGATGATGTCAGTGTCATGTCAATCATAGTGTCCATGTATCAACAAAGGTTAGTGTCAGTTGTCAGTTGCCATCAGTTGTCAATAAGGCTTGTCCAAGTCAGTAGAAGGACAATAGGTGAATTACAATAATGTCTCAGTCAGGTTTTGACATTAATTGTGAGAGAGTCAGCATTGCCATGTCAGATCAAGTGCACAGCAGAGTTATCATGTATCCCATCATGATAATTATATATGGATATATTAATTCTATTATGTGGTGGCTGTGCACTACTGTGCCAGTCTGTGACTGACTGTACCTGCCATACAACCACTGTGAGAAATGTACAGAACAGTTTGAATTTGCTGACACTGTGCAATTATATTGGAGTACAAGAGGGTGAAATAGCCTATGGCTAGGCTTTCAAAATACTGGGTCAGTCTATGTACTCTATCAGCACTATGACACTATGAGTGAACTATGCATTTGCTATTGATGCTAGATTAACTATGAGAACTATGATGAAAACCTGGATTTGCTGATGTGGTTCATCCTTCGATTTCTTGGAATTCCTGGGGGCACGCGAACGGACACCCAGCGGTCCTTCAACTTTGTCAGCCCCGGTGCATAGGCTAGATGGTACTTGGTTGAAAGCATTTCCCCCCGGAGCGGCGAGACAATCGGGATCTGGGGCACTAGGGCGTCCATTGGTCCGATGGTGGCGCTCAAGGACATCGGCAACCTCGTCGTGAGCGTTGTCCTGGGTAAACGTGAGCAATGATAGATGTGACTACAGGGACTCACGTGTAACTGTGCACCTTCCGGTGTGCGAAGATTTCGTACGGCTGTTTCCTCATCTTCATCGCACAAATAGTCAAACTCTGGTGGATCCGGTGGGAGCGAGGCATGACAAGTTGGATTCTGCGCAGGCTGCTGCGATTCACGAGAAAAACCTGCAGAAATCATGAGCTGGCATTCTAGAGACCCGGAATACACACCTGGGTGAGTAGTCTCTCGTCGATTGGTTGCACCCCAGCCATCTATTTCGTCGTCTCCATCTTCCTCCTCATTCAACTCTATACTGTTCCTTTCGTCGCGAGGGAAAGACGCCGTCGATGACTTCTCGGTGTTCTCGTCGGAGTGATCATCTTCGTTTCGGAGACCCCGCTTATCACTGCCACGTTCACGGAGAAGAACAGGATCAATCAGCTCATCCGGAATTTGGGCGGAGGTCTGCTTTGGAGCGAGGTGAGGATTGATGAACAGCGACCGTGGAGACTTGGTTTCCATGACGTTCAGCATAGAAGGTTGTCTTGAGAGGGGTTGCAATGTCGGGCCCACTGGCACGAACCTGGACTGATTATTAGAGACCGGGTTGCCTACGAATTTAGGACCACTGAAAATCGAAGGGAAGATAGGATGGGACTGAGAAGTAGGGACGTGGAAGCCAAAGCGCTGGGAATCCGTGGCGCGATGATGAAAGGTCAGCAAAGGTGGACCCGAGGTCTCTGTGATGGTGGCCGGAGGTCCGTCTGGCGGTGGGAGGTTGAACTATAGAAATGGTTAGCTCGCTCTTTGAAAGATGCATATCTTACCTGCTTCCTTCCTTTTGGACGCCTCCCTGGAGCGAGAGGATTGACGAGAGTATCCTTAGGAAGGTCTGTTGCAGAGCGTGGCTGCCTGACTTGCGACTCTAACGTTGCTCCAATTTTCACCATCTGGGAAATCCTTCCACCAGATCCTGCACCTGACCTATTTGAACGACGAGGCACCAAAGCCTCGTCAGGTTGACTTGCTGGGAGATCGTCAGCGAATGTGCTTTTCAGACGCTTCTGTGAATCTGCAGCGTCATCACCTCCGGTACGACACTTAGAGCTGGTCTTCTTTTTGGGCGATGTATTGCAACCCGGACGAGCCATTACTAATCTACCAAGGAGAATGCGAGAGGGTGAAGTCGGAAAGTGAAGGATCCGCAACGACTCACTCGGTTACCAGCATGGCGAGATTTATAGCGGGAACGGAGTGGAGTCGAGGCAACATGCAATGAAGCGAGTGAAGTAAAGCATGTAGTGGAAGTCGAGTCAGGTCGAGTCACGACATAAAAGGAAATACATATAAGGCAATACAAAGTGAAGTTACATAAGTCGCTCGAGTCGTGGCACAAAAAAGAAGACAAGTTACGTAGGACCATGCTTGAATCGCTTGTAAGGTAACGGGGGATTGTCCATGCTCCTGACGTCTTCGGACAACCGCTTCTTGGATGTCCGAATCAGAGTAGATGTATCCAGTGATGTGATATTTGGAGGTTTGGGGGGCAAACATAATTTTTCGTAGTCAGATAGCATGCCCTGCACGGCTTTCATCATCTCCGCGGGTTTTTCTTCGGGCATGTTAGGCAAGAATTTGTCAAAAACAAGTAATACGTCTCTAAAAGATAGCGGGTCGCTCGGCGACACATTTATGTTCTTTGCGAGCAGTGTCCGCCACTCGTCTGCGAGGGGAAGCAAATCTTGAAAGTAGGGGGAAACCTGATTTTGGAAATCCTTCCTACGGGCTTCCGTGAGAATGAAGGATGACTTGGCATCACCAGCACCGAGGAGAGCAGCTGCGGCATCGCCGTTGTTCCAGGGACCGAGAATTGTCCTCTCGGGGTCAATGTCAGGGCGCTGGCAACCGAGCAGACCGTCGTACGTGATCATGATCCAGACGAGGACGTAGAATAAAGATTCGATGTCATCCGTGTGCATATGCTTCACGCACATATTGTCGCTAAAGGTGAAGCTGGTGGAAGCGGTCTTACGGGAGGATTGTGGAGTAGAGGTCTGAAGTGCCATGTTGTTGAGTTGATTCAGAAGGTTTACGGACATGTATGGAATTGTTCCCTACAAGTTGTAACATGATAAATCACAATGTACACTTATACATTTGGCTGACTCACAGTACCCCCTATGGGATAACTATCCTCACTGTTCACCTCAGCGCCGAATTCCCAATCGAGGAGAAAACCACGGGAAGTACCGTCCCCCAAGTCTTCTATCATGGTATTATTGAGGCTGCAATCGCGGTGCAAGATGTTGACATCTGCTGCTTGTTCCAGAACTGTACGATCAATGAAAAGGCAATGTTGAGTTCA
>QFES01007697.1:0-12759 GCA_003316375.1 Tylopilus plumbeoviolaceoides
TAATGTTTCTCAACTCACACAGAGAAAGTAATGCCTGAACTAGTGTGTTATCATAATGATATGAAGGATGATGAAAGTTATTTTGTATAAGATATTAGATGGCTATATCTATTTGTCACAGTTCCCCTGATGTCCTGTCCAAGTCTGGAGATCTCAGCCAGTAGGACTTCGCTCGGAGTTGACATCGGAGCTACAGGACTTCACTCCGGAGCTTCAGACTTTCTCCTATATCCTTTTGGGGATCGCTTAGAGTTATACAAGCGCATCTCTGCCCATAGGTATAAAATCCCTTTGGTTTTTTCAAACTCCTCAGTTGTCTTGTACATCCTTGGGCAGCAGCTGAGGTGAGCTTTACTTCACTTACTTTAGTCCATTCTTTCTAATTCATGTAGTGGGCACCTCTGCCCCTTACTTAGTTTGACACACTTCCCCTTTGCTGTGGGTCGGTCAAGAGGGCTTTCAAATGTGTTCTCCCACTTGGACCTGTCAACCACACTTCATCTCGCCTTTCAGTCATTCGAGATGGTCTCCTTTCGTGCTCTCTGAGTCGGACCTGGTGTGGTGATCTTTTGTTTTCTTGCTCTTCGACTATGCTTCCCTCTCTTGTGGGGCACACTTCCCCTTAAAATGTTTACACTTATCTGTAATCCAGATCACTTCTTCAGTTCCAACACTCTGAAAGATGCTAAACAGATTCCATGGGATGTGCCTGAACAAACTCCAGATTTTCTCACTATGCTCAATCATCATGGTATTCCCCCCCATGTGCTAAATCCAAAAAATTATGCAATCTGTATGATTCAACATAACTTATCAGTCAAAAAGGGTTTAGTTCACAATACGAGTCATTATTACGCCTATCCATTGTCGCTACATTGAAGTATGACTCCTTTCGAGAAGAAACACACTGCATTCCTCGGATTTCCTTCCAATTTGTTCCAGCTGGTTCTGACTGGACTGTAACTCACAAACAATTCCGAGGCTCTTCATCTCTGAGTCACATATGCAACAACATTCAACAGCTGTCAAGGGTTGTGTTTAAAATGTCCGCAGGCTCCGCTTGTATGTATGTATGTACTAGTATGTAAGTGTCCTGGCTGTCCCAGGACTTCAATTCTGGTCTTGTCATTACATGCAGGACCCATTGTAACTATTATCCATCCCATTGATGAATGACAAGACAAATGAATTCAAACCACTGACCACAATTGTTCACTGTTGTAACTCCACCACATTTCTTGCTGCCAGAAAGGAAAATGAGTACATGCCATTTATAGCACTGCTGGGATTAATGTTTGAGGACAAAGCTATGGGTAATGCAAGCTGGGATGATTTCATGAAACATGCACATAGCACATGAAGGGCTTTTTAGAGGGAACATGTAATCTACATATCTGCAGCGTTGCACGACCTGTGGTCTAGTACACATACCCAAGTATCTTACCACCAACGTTCTTCCGACGAGCCTCTTCATGGTCCAGGATACCCGATGACGTCGTCTGCGGGTCCACATTTCATGAGGCGTGCTAATCAGAATGGTCGCTAGACGTACGAGGATAATATACCCGAACCCACGGGCAGGAAGGAGAAGGTTAACCCAGGATTCGATTTGGTTCACCTGGATATTGAAACGCGGCGAGATCACACCAGTCTTGTTCAACCGGCCATTCAGTTGAATGACGATTTTTCCAGAGCGGTGGTCATCGATTATCTCGAATTCACCGATGTAGCCTATATGAAGGTCGCTAGATGAGTGACAGATTCCCTAGCGTAGCCAGCGGTGGAGATTTGTGGGCATAGAAGAAAGGAAGACTCGCCATGGCGTTGCATCACGCTCAGAAATTTGACCACGACTTTGGACGAGGGACGGACTAACACTTGTCGTTTGCCGCGGCGCTCGGCGTTGACGATGTTGTTCTGCGGCACCGTCTAAATCAAACTGCGGTCACGCGTTCAACAGACTCACAAGGCAGTCGTTCTGTGCACAACGTCGGTGACTTGTCGTGGACAAAGCAAAGTGGAGGTACTCACCAAGACAGAAACACGGACCATTTTGATTAAGGAAAGCCGGTGGGACGTTCGGCAGGCAAGGGTGAGGGCGTTGACTGCAGGTGGCTGTGATCTACTGTGTAGTACCACTCAGCCACATTTCGGGATATTGCGAAGAGATACCACTTCACTTGGGACGTGCTCGACATCAACAAGTACTCACCATGGTAAGGTCATGTCGTGCATGCCAGTATGGTACTGATCGCGCTGTAGGGTCGCGTTCGCACCAAAACCACCAAGAGAGCCTCCCGTGTGCTCATCGAGAAATAGTAAGTGACACACGTCGTCGCACCGACCCCTTTGCACTCAGGCACCGTGCAGCTACCCACGGCTCACTCTCGATTTCCACACCAACAAACGTATCATCGATGAAGTTGTCAGTGCTCTGTTCATATTCTACTCCCTTCTGCTCATTCCTACGGCATGGTGTATTGATTCAAAAGGCCGTCGTCCCCTCAAAGCGTTTGAGGAACAAAATTTCTGGCTTCACGACTCATCTCATGAAGCGTATTCAACGCGGTCCTGTTCGCGGCATCTCTTTCAAGCTTCAGGAGGAGGAACGTGAGCGAAAGGACAACTACGTCCCCGAAGTCTCTGCGCTTGACACAAGTGCTACTGGACTCGAGTTGGACAACGATACTTCTGTTTGTCTTGTTGTCAATTTGACATCCGATGAGTCCCTCACCCGCTGCGTCGACAGGATATGCTGAAGGCCCTCAACTTTGACATACCGCACAACGTCGTGCAAGTGACCATTGCACAACCCGAACGGGCTCCGCGTAGGGAGCGCCGCAATGTACCTGGTGCAGGGCGGTCATAAGAAAACGAGACTTATTTTGTTTGATATGACCTACCAGAGGATCGTATTTGAATGTCTTCATATTGTATCCCCCTTACCGTGTGATGCAATGGATCGCTGCGAAAAGGACGGTAAATTGTGATGCTCGAATAATTATGTTTGGACGGCTCTGTCCTTCAAGCCGACTTACCCTAACCTTACCTGGTTTCTTGTGAGTTCAATCTCCGACTGAAGTTTCCGGCAAGCAGCGCAGGGGCGAGTGAAGGACAACGCTCGTAGCCAACGACACCCTCAAGGCACAACACAACAGAATGTGAGTATCCCCCTCGGAGCCTACGTTTCTCCCATCTTTCGAGGACAGGCTCTCCATTCACACACGCGAAATTGGAATGGAAACGGACCGTTTTATGCGCTGGATCCCTGCACTTCCGCTTGGGTGGACCCTTCTCTGCCTCTCGCATTTATCCATTCGTTCGTCAGAACAAACGCTAACGACGCTGCAGATAAACCATGGGTCGGGTCATTAGGGCACAGAGGCGCTCGCACGCCATCGTATGTCGCATTCCGGAGCGAATTTGGTCCTACGCTGAATACCTCTTTTACTGTAGTTCAAGGCGCACACTCACCACAACAAAGCACCCGCCAAACTTCGTACCCTCGATTATGCTGAGCGCAATGGCTACATCCGTGGTATCGTAAAGGAGATCATTCACGATCCTGGCCGGTAAGCTTGCATTTACCTCTGGTGCGTCCGGCACTCA
Source organism: Tylopilus plumbeoviolaceoides (assembly GCA_003316375.1). Lineage (NCBI taxonomy): Eukaryota > Fungi > Basidiomycota > Agaricomycetes > Boletales > Boletaceae > Tylopilus > Tylopilus plumbeoviolaceoides. The sequence goes on from QFES01007697.1 coordinate 3,610, forward strand.
GGCAGTCCTTGATCAGCGGTGCACCGCTTGCGCGTGTTGTGTTCCGCGACCCCTACCGCTACAAACTTCGCACTGAAACTTTCGTCGCCACTGAGGGTCTTCACACTGGCGCCTTCGTTTACTGTGGCAAAAAGGCTACCCTCACCGTTGGCAACGTTCTTCCTGTGGGTCAGTGCCCCGAAGGTACTATCATCTGCAACATCGAGGACAAAGTCGGCGATCGCGGTACCCTCGCACGCACATCTGGCAACTACGCTACTATCATCGGTCACTCTCCCGAGGACCACAAGACTCGTATTCGTCTCCCCAGCGGTGCGAAGAAGACGATATCTGCGAGTTCTCGTGCGACCGTCGGGATTGTTGCTGGCGGTGGACGTATCGACAAGCCTTTGCTTAAGGCTGGTCGTGCGTACCACAAATTCAAGGCTAAGCGCAACAGGTACGAAAATTTGTGTTTTGTGTGCCGGCGGTTCTGATCCTCCTCTTCTCCCTGCAGCTGGCCTCGTACTCGTGGTGTTGCCATGAACCCCGTCGATCACCCTCATGGTGGTGGTAACCACCAACACATTGGTAAAGCATCGACGATCGCCCGTTCCGCCGTTCCTGGACAAAAAGCTGGTCTCATTGCTGCCCGCCGGGTATGTTACTATCCATCTTTTCAACGTCTGGATTCTGAACGTTCCCGTCAATGTTCAGACTGGTCTACTGCGTGGTACCGTCAAGGTCAAGGAGGTATGAGGGAGTCGTTTACATTAGTTTCCCATTTGTCATGCTCTATGATCCCTGCCCCACCGAAATTGTATGCACTTGCATATGCCATGCATTTTACTGTGTGCTAAGAAATGAAAGCACCCCGAATCCTAGTAATCGTCTGAGATCGCTGATTGGTTGCTCAAATTCAAACTCCGATGCGCTAGCATTAGTCCTCCATAATCCTACCAAGTAGGACTCGGTTCTCGAAGTCAAGCTCAGGATTGCACTCACCATGGCAGCGAAAAAAGACAACAAGCTGGCATTCTTGTCAATGCCAGCGCCAGCATCCTACGTCGCTGGTCTCGGTCGCGGGCGAGTGCAACCATCCTGACTCCAACCATCGGTGGCCTGACGAGACCCTTAGTGCTTCTGGATTCACGACGCGTTCAGACATCGGTCCTGCAAGAGAAGGCCCCTCTGCAGAGGCTGTAGCGTACGTTACCCTCTTCTTTCCGTCGCCTGAAGGCGTATTCAATAGTGTTAGAGAGGCACAGGCCAGACGTGGCGAAGAACCCGACGTTGACCAAGATCAATTCCAAGACCCAGATAACGAATACGGTCTCTTTGCGGGTACGACGTACGAACAAGATGACGAAGAAGCAGACAAAATATACGACTCAGTCGACCGGAATATGGACTCGCGGAGACGGGCACGGAGGTGCGTCTGTCTTTCCGGTTCGTTCATGCCCACGCCTTCGCGTCTGGCTGATTCACAATGGTTTCCTTGATAGGGAGGCACGCGAGAATGCAGAGTTGGCGCAGCATCGAGCGGAGCGTCCGAAAATACAACAGCAATTTACAGATCTGAAGCGTGGTCTCTCTGTCGTCAGCGACCAGGAATGGGAAAATATACCGGAAGTGGGTAATCTTACGCGCAAGAAGCGAAGAAAGGATGAGAGATCCTTTGTTGTCCCCGACAGCATCATCGTGGGCGATAGAGGAAAAACGGAATATGAGAGCTCGCTGGACACGCGGGAACCTGCGGCCGATGGGACGATGACGAACTTCGTGGAGATTGGTCAGGCACGAGACAAGATATTGTCCCTCAAGCTAGACCAGGCCAGTATCATTACGAGAATCAAGTTTACCTTCGTGCTCATTTTGCGCATATTGCAGATCTCGGGCACGTCGACCAGCTCCGGGCTGGCTACCTCTGTCGACCCCAAGGGTTACCTGACTTCGTTGGATAGCGTCGTGATCAAATCGGAAGCCGAAATTGGCGATATTAAACGCGCTCGAATGCTTTTCGATTCGCTCGTGAAATCAAACCCGAAGCATGGACCGGGTTGGATTGCTGCTGCATGTTTGGAGGAGCATGCTGGCCGAATGGTTGCTGCACGCAAGCTCATCAAGGCCGGATGCGAACAATGTCCAAAGAGCGAAGACGTGTGGCTCGAAGCTGCTCGCTTACACGTGCGTATTGGCTTGCGGGGTCGCTATTTGGGCGCTGATGGTTGTTACAGAACCGAGACGACGCCAAGATTATTCTTGCCAACGCAGTCCAGCATGTGGGACAAAGCGTAAAAATATGGCTTGCCGCCGCCGATCTGGAGCAGGATGTCAAGGCAAAGAAACGAGTGCTTCGCAAAGGTCTGTATTTTACTAGCTCATATCATCTCGCTGTCGCTCACCTTGTTGAAGCCCTTGAGAACATTCCCAACTCCGTACGACTATGGAGAGAGACGGTCAACCTTGAGACGTCTGCTTCTGATGCTCGTATCTTGCTTTCTCGTGCAGTGGAAGTTATCCCTCTTTCTGTTGAACTTTGGTTAGCGCTCGCGCGCCTAGAAACGCCAGAGCGTGCAAAGGCGGTCTTGAACAAGGCTCGCAAGGCAGTTCCAACGTCTCACGAAATCTGGATAGCCGCTGGCCGTCTTCTCGAACAGGAAGCAACTGTAGATCCGGAAAAGCCCGTGGAGGCAAGGAACAAAGAGCTGGACGTCGTTGACAGGACGATCGAAGCAGGTGTGCGCGAACTGCGGCGCCACCAAGTACTTTTGACGCGGGAGCAATGGTTAAAGGAGGCAGAACGGTGCGAAACAGAGGGTTCGCCGAGGACATGTGAAGCCATCATCAAAGCCACGGTGGCCATGGAGGTTGAAGAGGAAGATCGATTGGATACGTGGGTTGCCGATGCAGAGAGCGCGGAGTCGAGGGGAATGGTGGGCACCTCGAGAGCAATCTTGGCGTATGCGCTCAAGGTGTTCCCCGATAAACGCCACTTGTGGCGAAAAGCAGCAGACGTTGAAAAAACGCATGGCACTCGGTAAGTATTGAGAAACCCCTTGTTCGTCTCTGGTTCTCCTGTTGATGGTATCTCGTAGTGAATCGCTCGACGCTGTGCTTACGCAAGCCGTGCATTATTGTCCGCAAGCAGAGGTTCTGTGGCTCATGTCTGCAAAAGAGAAGTGGTTGGCTGGGGATGTACCCGCTGCGCGCGAGGTTCTGGAAAGGGCCTTCATTGCCAATCCCGAAAGCGAACAGATATGGCTTGCTGCCGTTAAGCTTGAGGCAGAGAACGGGGAATTAGGTGTTGCGAGGGAACTGCTTATCCGAGCACGAACGGTCGCCGACACCGAGCGGGTAAGTCATTCGCATGATCTCTGCTCGCGACACGAACTCAACCCTCACCATAGATCTGGATGAAATCTGCTGTGTTCGAGCGGCAACGAGGGCGTTACCACGTTGCTCTCGAGACTGTATCGACTGCACTGACCAAGTTTCCCAAGTGCGCGAAGCTGTATATGATTCAAGGGCAGATTCATCAGTTACAAAGCAACTTTGCCCCTGCTCGAGCATCCTATGCCGCGGGGATGAAGGCATGTCCTAAGGAGGTCACTCTTTGGGTTCTCGCGGCCAAGCTCGAAGAGCTCGATGGAAAGAGTATCAAAGCACGGGCCATCCTTGAGAAGGGTCGTCTAGTAAACCCGGCCAATGAGGTCCTATGGGCTGAGAGCATCGGTGTGGAAGAACGATCGGGGGGTGCCGCCCAAGCCAAAGCAATGCTCGCTCGTGGTCTTCAAGAATGTCCCACTTCGGGCATCCTGTGGTCCATGGCCATTTGGGCTGAATCGCGCCCGACCCGCAAGTCGCGATCGGTGGATGCGTTGAAAAAGAGCAAGGACAATTCAATTGTGACGTGCACGGTTGCGAGACTGTTCTGGGCCGAGCGCAAGGTGGAGAAGGCAAGGCAATGGTTCTCGCGGTCGGTTGCGACGGAGCAAGATAGGGATCAGGGCGATCACTGGGCCTGGTGGCTTAAATTTGAGAGACAGCATGGAACACCGGTGAGTAACCCCAGCTTCCATGGCCTGCATTGGCTTATTAAACAACCTTCGTGCTAGGACCACATTGCGGATGTTGTCAGGCAATGCATGACTGCAGAACCACATCATGGACAGGTATGGCAAGTGGTTGCCAAGGATGATTGTAATGTAGGTAAAAACACAAAGGAAATACTAGAGCTGGTGGTGGAGATGTTGGAATGACATATCCCTGCATTACCTTGTATACTGGCAATTTTACTTCCTTGTTAGCGGAGTTTTGGTGTGGTCTCTTTGCCTTGCCAAGATATATGCAGAGCCAAGACTCGCACTCTGCCTTGAAAGGCTTTCTGCTGACAGAATACAACCACGTAGTATCACATAGTATCAACGCGGCAATGGTCTATCGCAGGGATGAGCAATTGACGCGAACAGGGACCTAAAACGCATGCAGTTGGTAAAACCTGTCACGATTTCCGGTGCACAGCACCCTGGGCCATGGTATAGTCACGTATTCCGTCACGAAGTCCTGGTTTTCGACAGAGCCACTATCAAGTGTCAGTGTGTCCTCACGCATGACCGAAATCACAGATCTTGAGTTCACATGCAGCGTTGACAAGGAGGTTGGCAGGCCGGACATCCCGATGCAACACGCCTGCAGAGTGTACATATGTGCTTCAACTCGCAGAGCGTCTGGTATACATATGAAGGGCTGTCCTGAGCAAATCTAACTAGCAACAGTGTCAGCGACTGTGACGCGGGAGAATCATGAAGAGTTGCTCACGATCGCCTGGAGGCCTGACATCATGGGTTCTTGCTACGTGTACTGAGGTTGGTCATCCGTAGGCTTAAAGACCTACTAGTACGTATCACTGACATACCAGTAGAGCTCAATTTTGCCGAAAAGGCTACTCCTGGGGCTGGAAGACGATGTCCATGTCATACAAGCCAATTACCTGTTACCGCAGATCATCATGATGTCAGTAACGATCTGCACGAGATCGCACCAGGACATTCACGTTCTTGTGACCTCTAAAGTGACGCAACAACAAGCTTTGGGGAAAGCTATGTTGTCAAGACACTAATACTGACTTGATCTTCCGAGGCAGCGTTTCGCAATCAACCTCTGCATTGAGAGGCGATCTGCAAGGATGAATAACGTGTTTACATACCCGTCACTATCAACGGACTTTCTTGGGTAAAGATGTTAGTGATCTTTTTGCTGGCACGATCACCTGTGTCACGGTCGCGCTGCAATGACGAGTACTAGCCGCCAGACGCACCCTGGCCGAGTTCCTTATGACGAGCTCGAACTCGGCGTCGATGTCAAAGGTCGAGTTGGACACCTTGAAGCTCTGTCTCCCCAGCTGGTTCATGTGAGCTCGTCGAAGAACCACCAAGTTCAAGTCCAAGTTCAAGTTGAACTTGATCGGAGTTGAAGCGTTCTAAGTCACGGTGCTCTTGGTAGAGGTCCGCGAAGGCCCAAGCCTGAGGTTAGTAAAGAAACGTATAGAATTAGTCCCAGATTCCAATCTCTATCCTAGCATCAACACAAAATACATGCCGCATCGACCGTCCATCTCGCCTCAGTACCCCGACGGCTTCTCCCCGGCCGTATCATACGCCCGAATCACCCGCGTCTGATCCAACCTGCCCACCCCCTCCGCAGCCGCCCCACCTTCGGTCTGACTAAACGCAAACCCACGGTTCCGCCGCATCCGTTGCACCGCTCGCACCTTCTTGATCGCCTTTTGGAACTGCGCTTGGCGAGGTCGGTAGTCGGGGATGTTGTACTTTTGCACCTCTTGCGCGACGTGGTACGAACGGGGAGCATAGGTCCGTCGGTAGTATTTCCAGGCAAAGTCGCGCGCGAGGCAGACCATGGGGAGGAGAAGAAGCGTAAAGTAGAAGACGGCGTCGGTCCATAGGCGGGGTACGAGACCTGCGTACTCGGTCGAGAACCTGAGCGCGGGCGCGACCGTCGCGTACAGAGGGAGGAAGAGCATCGTGAATACGAACGAACCTGGGATGGCAGCGACGGTGTATTTAGTCCATAAACTACACGCACGCATACGTCAGCTAGACGCATCAAGAGAGGGAAAGCAGAGAAACGCACTCGGATACCAATGCTGCCTTGCCGAGCACGGTCAGCAGTACCGCAAGGTACAGCGACGTACCCCAGAACCAGTGCCCCGAATCCAACCCCGTCGACTGCTTCAAATCACCCCAAAACAGGATGACCGAGAATCCGAACAAGATCAGCGAGTGGTACAGCGCGTTCCCGATCCACAACCAAAATGCCGTCTTTGTGAAAAACACGTTCTTTTGCCCGAGCGAATACAGCTGTGGATATCGATCCAAGATGCGCGCCGACACGAACTGGTCAAAGATCCCGATCACGAGGGGTGGGAGAACGGTGAAGATGACGTTGTAAAACGAAATCGTCCAAGACTCGTAGGCGATCTGCCCCGAGAAATTGTTGAAAAAGGAGTACTGCGAGCGACGTCAGCCATGGCAACCCAAAGATCAGGCTGCGAAAGACATACCCAAAATTGTGTCATGTAGAGCGTAATGTTCTTGTAAAACGAATCTGGACATCCCCGGATTAGTCCCATCCACGACCGATCCGCTGCGAGACGTACAGAGAATGAGCTTGGACAACCGTTGATAACTCCACGCGCCATGCACGAGCAGCAACTTTTTCAGATAGCGGAATTGCGAGATGGAAATGTCGGCCGACCGTGCTGCTTGGAGACCCTACGCATGCCCACCCAAACGGTGAGTCTTGACCAACCGCTCCCACCAGACAGGACCCGCACACGTACCTCGACGCCTGAAATGCCCACGCCGACGTGCGCCGCCTGGATCATACTCACGTCATTCGCACCATCCCCGATCGCGAGCAAAATCGAGTTCTGGTTCTTCTTGACGAGCTTGACTACAAGCGCCTTTTGCAACGGCGACACGCGACCTGAGAAACACGTTCATCGTCAGCAAGCACCAGGCGAGAGACAACCCAACGCACAGCATATGACCGCTTTACACAGTAGCGCCAGCTCCAAAAACGACTTGGAAACCTCCTTTTCGAGCGCAAAGGTCAGGCTCTTGCCGTCTGCAACGATTTGCGCGTCAGTCGGCTCCATGCAACCATACTCAACCACGTGCCAATGATCAACGCCAGATCCTCCTGCTCCCCGCTGCTCCTCTGGTTCCGTATCGCCCCCAACCGCTTCTCGATAAACTCGGCCGTTTCGTGCGCCGTCTCCTCGTTGACCACCACCAAGTTCATGCTCTCCCCGATCAACCGACAGCTCATCCCGATATTGATTGCCGTCTCCTGTCGATCACCCGTCAGGACCCAGATCTTGATGCCAGCTTCCTGCAGCGTGTGTATCGTGTCGGGGACACCTTCTTGGAGCTTATCCTCGATCGCCGTCGCTCCGAGGAGGAACATTTCTTTTTCGATCAGCTCGGCGGCGTGGTCGAGCGCTTCGCCGCGCCCGTTGATGGTCGCTGCCGCTTTTTGGTAGATGGCGGCCCACTGGGTGTATTCTGCGGGTGGAATATCGCGGTAGGCGATGCAGAGCGTGCGGAGACCTTCGGTAGCGTAGTCCTGTACCCCATGTGTTCAAGCATCAAGTTACCCCCCACAAAAGCGAAACGCACCTCGAGATGCGACACCGTCTTTTCGACAAAGAGCTGATGCTTGCCTAGCCGCTCGAGAATAACCGTGTCCGCACCTTTACAGTAGAGCTTGATCTTGCCGTCCGGGGCGCGCACGACCGTCGACATGCGCTTCCGCGTCGAATTGAACTCGCACACGTTCAAAATTTCATACTCGACGGTCTGCCCTTGAATGTTGACAAACACCGACTTGGGCTTGCGGATCTACGCAGCGGTATGTAGATCAGTGTGAAACGGCAAATCAGAACTCTCACGCACGTGGAACTGGTACCCAAGCAACTCAGCGCCATTGACGAGCGCCGCCTCGTCCGGACTACTCGCCTGGTAATGCGTCTCGCCGTCCCTCACCTCCGGAATGACCGTATGGCACACTGCCAAGAGCGCCATGAACTCGTGCGCGACCTCTCGTTCCCTCAAGACCGCCCCGTCCGACATGCTCATCGTCTCCACCTCGAACGGGTTCTTGGACACCTTGCCCGGTACATACGTCGATGAACTTCCCGACGAAAAGGACCCTGTGCCCGCCAGCAGGCGTCTCAGATCATGGAACGTCCGCCAGCTCTCCTTGACGCCCTCCGGATCCCGATCCGCAGCCGCTTTCCGGCTTTCGTCCACCTCCTCTGCGTACACCACACCGCCGATGCTGGCACGCTTGAACTCCATCTCGTTCCGCGTAAGCGTGCCGGTCTTGTCCGAAAATATGAATTCGATCTGACCGAGCTCTTCGACGAGAGACGACGTGCGGCAGAGAGCAGGCGTGTCGGTGGGAGCATAGTACATGTCGAGGTCCGAGTTGATGAGTGCTGCTTGCTGGTACTTGACAATTTCCATCGTGACGATGAGAGAGATGGGTATGAGGTTATTGTAAAGGATGATAAACGTGAGTATGTCTGTCGCAGTAAGGTTAGCTTCGATACAACCAGAAGATGATTGATGCAACCTTCTGCGAATGTCTTGGCTGGGATTCATGTCAGAACGAGATCGCAGGTCAGGAATAAGAGGTTACAGACCTCTACCTGCAAACGTATTAGATACTGAAAGGTACCACTGTGAACTGGAAAGGAACCACTGATCCCGACCGTGAATGAGAGCGCGGGGACAATGTCAAACCACCCACCGTATTGATGCTTGCACCAATAGTGGAACCCAAGGACAAGGCGAGGAGGAATCCAAAGAGGAAGATGATGTGTACGTTGACCTGCTTCTCTACTGCGGTCCTCTTGATCGGCGCAGCTCTATGAAATTCCAGGGATGACGAGAGCACAGACAAAGAAGAGAGGCACTTACGTTGCGTTCCGCAAGAGCTTTGTTTCGTGCCCCGTAAATACGACAATACCGTATATCCAGGGGGTATTTCGTAGTTGAGCACCACGCAATAGCATTTGATCGGGGCCGAGGGGGATTTGCCGTGGGACGCCCGCATCAGAAAGGAGCTCCAGAGTGCCTTCAT
>QFES01007700.1:0-19147 GCA_003316375.1 Tylopilus plumbeoviolaceoides
CGTCGTCGACGGCGGCGGGGCGAATGTGGAACTGAATGGACATGGACGATGGGAGCTGGGTGGGGAGATTGTTATCTTATCAGCCCGCGCCGCTGAGAATGGTGCGGTTTGTGTACGTGTGTTTGTGTGTAAACCTTGCTCGTAGCTTTCATCCTACACCTCCCTCTTTGATCCTCCCTACCGCTGCCCCTCATGGATCCAGTAAAGTTGGCCAAATTACAGGCCCAGGCTGCGGCCAACCGGCTCGGTGAGCAATTTTTGGCTAGCTATGCCCGCGGTGTGACCATCGCTGCATCTCTGCATCTGTCTCGCCGAAATCTTCGCTTCTAACATGTTCCAGGTGGAAAGGGCACCATGCGTCGGAAAGTAGTCCGAAAAACTAAACCCTCTGCCGCGCAAGACGACAAAAAACTACAGGCCGCCCTCAAGAAACTTAATGTACAACCTATAACCGGAGTGGAGGAGGTGAACATGTTCAGGGAGGATGGCAACGTACTACACTTCACCGCTCCAAAAGGCACGTCCTGCTATGATTTCATTTTCGAATTCACCGCCTGCACACATCACTTCTCTTCCACCATGCCGTGTTGCATCGCGTCAAGCTCGTTTGCGGTATTAATATCGGTTTCTTTCTAATTCTGAACAGTTCATGCCGCGGTCCCCGCCAATACTTTTGCAATTTATGGTGCAGGACACGTCAAGGAGCTCACGGAGCTCGTCCCCGGTATTCTGAACCAGCTCGGGCCGGACTCCCTTGCATCGCTGCGCAAGCTCGCGGAATCTTACCAAGCTATTCAGCAAGGGCAACAGAGGCCCGCGGCGGCTGGTGCTGATAACGATGACGACGACGTTCCCGATCTTGTCGAGAACTTTGATATCGAGGGCGAACAAGCGGCCGCGGCCGCGGCAGCCCATGACAAGGAAAAATTGGACGACGTGAACTGAGCACACGTGAGGAGGGCGTGGTTTGGGTTTGCGACAGTGCTGGCTGACATGCCTATTATGCGGGTCTGTCGTTGGCAGGGAACGGGGGTTACCAAAAAGACGGAATTTTGGATGGTGACGACTTTGCTCGTCGAATTCTCTGTCACGCCTTGACGGCTGTCTCTCTTCTCTGATGTTCGACTTGTGGTCCGCGGTGATTGTATCAAAAGGTTTCGCACCCCACTTACTCCTACTCTGCCCACACTTGCTCCGTTTGCTTGTTGTATGTCAATTTTTGACTTGTCGCACCTATCCCCATGCGATCACATCACGTCCGATGCTCGCGTTGTATTTATCCCTGCAGCTATTGGATTTCGACTGGGGGGTGTTATAGCCTGAGCATGGTAATACCCTTGACCTGGTCAAAGGGACCAGACTGATCGATCACTGCGGTTATTGTGGCTCGAGTCAACGGGCGATCAATCTTGGGCGTCGTTTTCTGCGTACCATCGTGAAGATACAGCAGTATGGATGAGTTACTAAAGCCCTGTGTTTTTTCCCTGAAGTCGAGTGGGCTAGTACTAGTAACTGGGTCAGTGGGTCTACTGAATTACCGTCTGGAACTGGCTGAACGTGCTCCAGATTGATAATGCACGCGACTTTTCCTGCCAGTCTATGTCTCTCTTACCAAGATGGCCAGCTGCGGTCAGAAAGAGTGGGAGGTTCGAGGTCTAATGAACTCGGTGGCGAGCCACTTGTGATGAGCGAGACGGTTCCGAGTCGATCACGATCATCAGCTGCTTCTGCGTCAATTCTGCGTAATGCTGAGTGCTAGCTACTTCTCGTTCTCGACTTCGTTGGGCCTAGAGTCCGGGCTATGGTTCTGTTGATGGTATTCTTCTTCGTGACCATCAAGCTCGTCTACAGAAGAGAAAGGTACATGGAAACACGCCGTGGCCAAGCGGCGAGAAACACTGCAGAGGGCGGACAACGGAACAGGACCACGCTCTGTTGGGGGGACGACGACGTACGGGTACAAGATACACTACGTGACAACAGTGCGTGACAGCGGGGTATGTGTGACAGCTTACAGTAACTTGTGTACTACTAGTACATCCTCTCGGCGGGCGTCTTCAAGTTGGAATCCCACCCTCGAGTCAGATGATCTCGAGTTCACCTATCATGTGTGACACCGTGTCTTTGGTTACACCTCCTATGGATAAAAACGGTGGCTGCCCTGAGGTGGATCTTATCTCTTGAACCTGTTGTCGACGACGCAGTGCCGAGTTTCCTCAACTCCATCACGTCGATTGGTAGTTATTCTATCGCCCGATGCCTGGCAAGTTCACTCGCTTCGAGACGCATGGTGAGCAACATCCTCATGTAGATGCTGCCACACTCTTTGAGAGCCTCCATTCGATTCCAGACGTCCGTTTCCCAACATCCCTCACGGGCGATGGAAGCGATGCAATGTGAGTGTCCCCATATGCATGGGCCCAGGCTTGGCCCAGGCTTCGTTCGAGGGTCGGTGACTGGACTCATGACGGCGTCGCGCACAGGAATACGGACTGCGACTACTCCGCGGCGTACGTCACGCTCTACACCGATTATGGCCTAGTCGGCCACGGAATGACATTCACCATCGGCCGTGGAACAGAGATCGTGAGTCCTTGCATGTGATTTCTTTCTCAAGATCGCCCCTCTGTATCACCCGCCCGAGAGCGGGTGTTTTCTTGTCACGGGACGGGTGCGCCTGTCGTGATCTTCCGTGCATGTCATTGATGATCTACTTGTCGGACGGCGATCTGTGACGTGCAAATAGGTCTGCCAAGCCATACAGGTGCTTTCTCGACGCCTGGTAGGCCGCGATCCCGAGGAGATGTTCGCCAACATGGGTCAAGCATGGGATTGGTTGTCTTGCGACCCTCAATTGCGCTGGTGAGCATCCCGCGGTCGAATCTGTCTTGCGTCAAAGGGGAGCTCACCGGGTCGCTATGCACGCCATGCGCGGTCGGCGGGGTTTGTGACCTAGGATCGGCCCTGAAAAGGGGATCATTCATCTCGCGCTCGCAGCCGTGAACAATGCGGTGTGGGATATGTTTGCGAAATCACGAAAGAAGCCGCTCTGGAAGCTCATCGTGGACATGACGCCGGTACGTTATGTCGTCGTTCTCACACGGATGAGATCTTGAATGTGCAATTCGTTTTCGGTGTTGCGTCCCATTGGCCTCATGGGCGCGGCATCTAGGAAGAACTTGTCAATGCCACAGCGTTTCGGTATATCACTGATGTGCTGTCACACGAGGAAGCATTGGCGATGCTGAAAGCCAAAGAAGGTGGAAAACGAGAGAGAGAGGCGCATGTCAGAGAGATCGGGTGCGTGCAACCTCCCTGCTTCCGACGCTTATCAGCGATAACATGTGTACCATTGTCAGATATCCTGCGTATATTACGTCTGCGGGATGGCTCGGTGAGAGCTGGCATTGATGATAAAATCGACCTCAGCGCGCTGATGATCTTGCGAGTTAGGGTATTCTGATGACAAGGTCGCACGCCTGACGAAAGAAGCTGTCCAAGCCGGGTGGACCCATTTCAAGATGAAAGTCGGGGCCTCGCTTGAGGATGACTTGCGACGCGGGAGAATGATCAGGCAGATTATCGATGACCCAAAGAACTATCCTGCTGGTATGTGGAAAGTCGACGATGTGGAGCGTGTGCATGACACGAGGTGTCAATTAGACGGGCCCCCTCGCAATGAAAATAGTCCAGAGTTGAAAGGCCGCAACGCAGGCCCGACTGGGGCAGTGCTGATGATCGATGCAAACCAGGTATGGGACGTAGAAGAAGCGATCAAATATGTGAAGGCGCTCGAGGAAATCCGACCATGGTGCGTTCGAGTGGGTCTATCATGATGGATGAGTCACGAATTGACGTTATATTTAGGTTCATCGAAGAGCCGACGGCACCGGACGACATTCTTGGGCACGCTGCTATCCGACGGGCGCTGGCCCCGTACGGGATCGGCGTTGCAACGGGAGAACACGCGCACAACAGGATGACATTCAAGCAGCTATTTCAGGCGGACGCGGTGGATGTTGCGCAGATTGATGCGTGTAGGCTGGGTGGGGTGAGCGAGGTGCTTGCTGTACTTCTGATGGCGGCCAAGTGAGTGGGAGGGCTGTTTGATGGGCCGAACAGGTGCTGATACAGCGTAGGTTCGGCGTGTTAGTGTGTCCGCACGCCGGAGGTGTCGGGCTCTGTGAACACGTTATTCACCTAAGGTGGGTGCAAAGGTGATCAGTGCGAGCACGTCATCATCATCATCGGTGTTGTACAGCTTGATCGACTATATTTCCATCTCTGGGTCGATGGAACGGAACGTGATTGAATACGCGAACCATTTGCACGAGCATTTTGTGTACCCGTGCTCAATCAACGGACAAGGGCGGTATATCGTACCGGACAAGGAGAATGAAGGATACAGGTGTGTACTGAGCGGATATGGAAGCATTTTATCTGACACGATATGACTGTAGTACGGAGATGCACACAGGAAGCATCGCCGAGTATGAATTTCCGAACGGGACGTTTTGGAAGACGCTGCGCGGATAGGGGTTGTTTGTATATATTTGTAACTGTATCACGTGATGATATAGATGAGTCGTGTGTGTTTTTAGTACTACGTCGTCGTTGCGATGGCGTACGACGAGCAGCGGACGTTCGCGACCTCACCATCGCTGCACAACGTTCTCCACGTCGAACACGGCGGTCAACGCATGTGCGGGCGCGAGCAGTCGATCGGATTTCAGTACACGAACCAGCCACCATATGTGCCCGGTAGTTCCCCAATGACTGGCGGATACGCGCCAACTGGGCCTATCCACATGGCCGGTCCGTCTCGCCGACCACTCCCGACGCCCCGCACCCGCCCCGAGTCGATGCCGCCTCCCCTCCGCCAGTCCCCGCTCATCGTGCAGGCTCCTGCCCCGTCCCGGCCCGCCATACTCGCTCACTCCGCCACACTCGTCCCGTCCCCAACAGCTCCTCCTGCGCGACGTCCCCTCCCGACCCCCACGCTCATCCCAACCAGACCCTCCACAAAGCATGGCAGCATCGATCTCTCCGCCAGACCCGTTAGCCCAGTCAAGTCTGTGATCAACGCCATCAACGCTAACCCGGATCACGATCTCCGCATTCCCAGTTCCTTTTCCCGCCGCACCGCGCCTCTCCCAGACGTAACCCAACGTCCTCTTCCTACAACCACACCCTTCTCCACGCCGCCGCCGACGTGGCCCCACTCATCCCGCTCCGACACGTACGAGACACAGGATTCCGTTCCTGCACCGCTATGGAATCGCAATGTTCCTGCGCCTTCTTCCGTGCAGATCGGACCAAATATGATAGAGCGCAGAAGCACCGTCTCCGGCGGCCTCCCATCCACGGTCATCCCTCCACCGTGTCCCGACCCTCCACGCTCAGTGAGCCCCGAGCGCCCACCAGCCCAGAGACCACAGTTCTCTCCATCTCGTCGGCCCCTCCCTTCCTCGCCTACCGAGCCACCCCGCATACTTGCTCTCCACCAACGCGTCCTTGCTCCCTCGGAAGAGCAGGAACCGCCCTCTCCGTCTGGCATTTCTGACAACTCGTACGAACCGATGACGTTTGCTGATCCAATGCAGGCAGACGACGACGACGACGACCAGATGGTATTCGCAAAGAACGTGGACATCCCGAGCACTCCCACGTACGGGATTAGAGACTTGCCTGCGCGTTCTAGGACTGCTATTGCCAATCGTGATGACAGTCGGAACGTCAGTGCTATTGTCCCCGATACTAAGCAGGAGCCGGCCGCTCGACTGCAATCTGCGCGCCCCGTGACGCTCCCTTACCCGCCTACCGGGAACTCGAGCACTCCACAAAGTCAATCTCCAACACCACAGAGTCCTCGGACGCGGATGTCGTCCCCAGTATCTCGCCCATTCACTTCCTTTTCCGATCGTAGTCCTGTTACCACAACGGAACCTCAGTCTCTCACTCTCCGTTTTGCTTCTATCGGTTTAGAGGAGGAGCGCGCGAGAGCAAGGCAAAGACAGAGTCAGCCGGAAGCGTCGCCTGCTGCTTTGGCCCAAAGTCCTACTCGAAATGTTCCTGGTCCTCTCAGCCCTGTTCGCCAACAAGGGTTTCCTGGAAACGTCCCACCTCTTCCTCGCGCACCAGGAAACAACACCCCTCTCTTTGGCACAACAGACGCTTCGAGTGAGTCTCTGTTGATAATGGATACCATATCTCTGACGCCAGCCCAAATAGATGACCGGCCAGCATCCAAGCCAAACGGCATATCTTCGCTACCAACGAGCCCAACGCATTCGGCGCCCGTCTTCTCGTCATCTCCGAAGCCCAATGCCGCGTTTGATCGGAAGTCATATGCGCAGCCACCTCGGCCGCCGCCACACCCTCAGTCACAGCAAGTCTCGCGACTAAGCGAACGCCAGCGTCAGAAACAGCGTGTTAGGGATACCGACATTGATTTGGATGATGCGCCGCCGCCTTCCTTGCGCCGATCGCCCTCTCCTAATCGTCAGGGTTTCGCCCAAGCTCCGGTAATTGAGATCACGAATGATACACCACCAAGAAGGCAATGGACGCCAAGCCATGATGTCACATCACGAAGCGGTAACACGAATGGGAACGGCACGAGCAATGCAGGGTTCCATGCTAGGTCACACTCTCCAGAGAGAAGGGGCCAGTTGCCTGTTCAGCCTCCGATCAAATCACCGACGCAACTTTCGCAGACTGCGCTGCCAAAGATATCGCTTCCCAATGGGCACAACGATGACAGTGGCGTTGACGACGGTGCATCCAGTCCCAGTATCGTTATGTCGGATGGCCCCTGTATCTCAGTCTCTGCGCCGGTCACACCTGCTATTTCGATCTCAGAGGCACCGAGCATCTCAGTCTCGGAGCCTGGTGCACCTGTGATTTCGGTGTCGGCTGCTGAGCCTCCCTCTATTGCTGTCTCCCCTCCAAAAATCTCGGTTTCAGAAACGGCGCAATCACATAGACAGGGACCGACACCTGGTGGCTTTGGGTCTCGACATACGCAAATCCAAGAGTCATCCCCTTTGCATCCTACCCCCGGCCGCAATCCCTCGTCTAAACGTGGTCTTCCTCCCCCTCCCTCCCCTTCGAACCCGGCACGTCCTAATAGCCTTTCGTGCGAGGGGTGCCATGGCCCCATTATTGGTCGTATCGTGAGTGCCATGGGCCAACGGTGGCATCCCCATTGTTTCAGATGCTCTATCTGCAATGAGCTCTTGGAACACGTGAGCAGCTACGAGCGTGATGGGAAACCGTACTGTCATTTGGACTATCACGAGGTTGGTACTAACGCTACGTTGCGACGAGGACTGATGCACATGGCTCGAAATAGACTTTTGCTCCTCGTTGTTTTCACTGCAAGACGGCCATCATCGACGAACGGTTCATCACGCTCGATGATCCGGCGCTGGGTAAACGCACTTACCACGAGCAGCACTTTTTCTGCGCTGAATGTGGGGACCCGTTCCTTTCGCCAAGCGGTCCGCTTCCGCCTTCAGTTGGGCGCACCGGCGAGCTGAACTTTACTGGTGACGGCGAATTTGTCGACGATGACGTTGGTTTCACTGTCTACATGGGTCATCCGTACTGCGAGGCCTGCCACGTGCGACTTCGCATGCCTAAATGCAAGGCATGCAAAAAGAGCATCAGGGACGGCGTCAGAGCCGTGGAGGCTCTGGGAGGTAAATGGTGTTGGGGATGTTTTGTCTGCGAGGTGAACGTTTTTGGAATCGGGTTCGTTTTCCTCTTGAGCTGACGTGGGCATGACAGAGTTGCAAGAAACCGTTTGAGGACCCATCCTTTTTCTTGCGGGACGAGAAGCCGTTTTGTGAGTCCTGTTTCAGCTTGATGCTAAGGAACGAAGTATAAAGACGGTGTCGATGCACTTTCGGACGTGGGTGCATGTGATGATACCTTCAAGGTAATATGATAACTGATCCCCTCTCCTCTATCTTGCTCTCGTCACTTTATATGATATCCATCATTGATGTTCTTGCTATTACTATATCATGTACGCCTACCGTATTTATTCTACCTAAGTTATAAACCTTTCACCGAATGGTGAAGTTGTGCACATTATGATCTAGACTGAAAACTCGCCCCATAGACTGTTGCACTGTATTACAATGCAAACATGAGGTAAAAAAGGTCGTTGACACTATTATGCTCATGCTCTATATTCAGAGCGCTCGAGTGACAAGATATCACCGGCATCTGCGATGCAACAAACTTCTACTCTACGGCCGCAGATACCATTGAAATGACCCCATCATCCGCACACGGACGGGTCATCACCAAAGTAGTTGCCCGCCAAAGCAGACTGGGCGTCCCACGCACCAGGCAACGCCCGGTGCAACCGATACCGCTGTATAATCTCGGCCACGGTGTTCGCATCGCCTTCTGTCGGGCGGAGTAGCCCGAGATCCGGGAGCGGCGGCAAGTTCTGGAATACGAGCCGCGCAAGGCCGACTTGAGCGAGATACTCCCCGACGGGCACGCGCGGGGGATACTTGCGCTCCGTCGCGACGACACGCTCGATCGACCCGTGCTCGCGTATAAATTTGAGCGCGCGGCTCGGCCCGACGTGCTTGATGCGCTGCGAAAAGTCGGTGCCGAGGAGGAGTACAAAGTCGACGTATCCGGCGCGGTCGAGCGCGAGAGACGCGCGGATGGCATCGCCGTGGACGACGACGATGGGGGATTCGCGGGTGGTGATGCCGCGGAGCATCGGGGCTTCGTAGACGAGGACGTCGGTGTCTTCGCTCACGACGTAATCGGCGTGACCGTGCGTGACGAGGGCGCACGCGAGCGCTTCCGCCTCGAACGGGCCCAAGGACTCGATGCACGGGACGCCCATGGCGCGCAAGAGTTCTTTGCATTCTTCGTAGGTCTGTGTCGTTGGGGCGTTGTTCCGGCGTTGGTACGACCGGGATATGACAGTGCTCCGCTGGGCGAGGGCCATCAGCGCAGACTCGGTTTCGGGAGGGGGTAAGTCAGACGACGGCCACGAGAGCATGTTCCAAATGTAGCCTTCGTCGAACGTCATCTGAAGCTGTTGCTTGGACATGGCATATTCGACCCTTGCGTCAAATGTGTCAGGGCCGTCTTCTGGTGTAGCATGGTCGTGTTCTTGTTCTGGGAGCTCTGGCCCTTCAAACGACGAAGGCATGGACGTGAGCTGAGTGATACATTGGCTGTATTCGGAGTACAATGTGGAAAGTTCTGATTGAAATGCCTCGATTGAGTCCGGTAGCGGATAAGGCGTTGCCTGTGTGGGTTGTACGGCGGTGTTCCAGTGGACAAAAGGAAGGGTTGACAAAATGTCATCGTAAGGGTCATCAAAGATGTCGAAGGGGTGGTCGTCTGTGAGGGTCGCATTATCTAGATGTGCTGATGGTGGGATGTGGTGTGGTTCGGATCTCGATGTTGAATGTGAGGGGGCGACAGAATCCAAGACCTCTTGTAGGTCGTGTGAGCCCACGCTATTGTAATACGAATAGTGTGACGAGGACAGGATATGATCAGGGTAGGATGTGATGCGGGATAGTGGGGGATACGGCGTTGGAAAGGATGAGGGTGGAAGAAGAGTGGACCCTGACGGATGGGCATACAAGGATCTGTGGGCTGATGTGATGCTGCCAAGTGCATCGCGGATGCGTTGTCGATCTGAGCTGGGCAATGAGCGGTAATAGGGGAGAAGGCGCATCAGCTGCTCAAGTCTATGAAGTCTATTTATTTCGATGGACCCGCGGGCGGCGTCTATCTTTCGCGATTCTCTACGACGTTCTACCTGCGGGTTGAATGACATGAGGAGGCGAGAGGAGAGAAGAAGGCAACGCGCTGACCTCGCGGGCTTTGGCTGCGCTGCGCTGTTTTCCATCAAATACGGCGATGGCACGGACGTCAGAGTCTCTCAGTTCTGCGAGTATGCGATGCCAGCCAATGATATGCCTGTGCGGGTGCGGCATGGGCGAAAAGTGAAGGCGCTGTGTGATGAGCGTGCCATCGCTGTTGTGTGTGAGCCACGTCGAGGACGTCGAGGAGGACGCTCACATGACGACGGTCTTTCCGCGGAGGGATCTGAGACGGTCAGTGAGTCTGGTGAACACCTGCGGACTCGAGTGCGGGTTTAGCGACGTCTAGCAAAAGACTAACAAACTGACCACGTTTTCTGTAGGAACGGCGTGATCCCCAGCACGCCCATCATCAAACCAAGTCTCTTTTCCAACTCCGCCGCTAGCCACGTACCAACACCGTCCTCGACGTTGACCGCGACATCGAAGCCGGCCAAAGCTTTGGTTACTTCTTTCGCGCCCTCCATGTCGGTCATGCTCACAAAATTCGAGTCAAAGAGCAATCGCGTCAAAGGTACGTGTCTCGCGCTCATCCCACTCTCTTTTCTACATCGCACCGTCAAGGTCTCGCTTTCCACCCCACGCAGCCCCTTCTCGCCGCCGCGCTCCACAACGGCAGCGTGCAGCTATGGAACTATCGCATGGGCGTCCTCGTAGACAGGTTCGAAGAACACGAAGGTATCCTCGCCCCGTCTCAATTACGTGAACGCCGTTGTTGATACTCGTCAAACAGGCCCTGTCAGAGGTGTCGCCATTCATCCGAGCAGAGCCCTCTTGGTCACCGGTGGCGACGATTACAAGATCAAAGTCTGGGGTCAGTGCCACTACTCTCTCTTACGCCTGAGTTTAATGGCCTGCAGACCTCCGTCCTCAAAACCGTCGCTGTCTTTTTACTCTCCACGGTCACCTCGACTATGTTCGGACCGTCCAGTTCCATCACGAAATGCCTTGGATCGTAAGTACTCGTAGTCCCTCTGCTCATGTGCACTCATCCACACCCCATCTCAGCTATCGGCATCCGACGACCAGACAATACGTATATGGAATAGCACTTCGCGCAACTGTATCGCCATCCTCACCGGTCATTCGCACTACGTCATGTCTGCCCAGTTTCATCCAAAGGATGATCTCATCGTGTCAACGTCCATGGACCAGACCGTTCGTGTGTGGGACATATCTGGCTTACGAAAGAGCACTCCCAGTACTGGTCCCAATAATTTCGAGACTTTTGACACGTTCTCTACCGTAAAGTATGTCCTCGAGGGCCATGACCGAGGCGTCAATTTCGCTTCCTTCCATCCCACTCTTCCCTTGATCGTCTCTGCTGCGGACGATCGCACGATCAAGATTTGGAGAATGAGCGAAACAAAGGCTTGGGAAGTCGACTCTTGCAGAGGGCATTTCAACAACGTCTCAAGTGGGCTCTTCCACCCCAAACACGAACTCATCGTTTCTTGTGGCGAGGACAAGACTGTTCGCGTATGGGACCTTACAAAGCGGACTGCAATTCAAACCTTCCGGAGGGAACACGACCGATTCTGGGTCCTCGCTGCACACCCCAACCTCAACCTGTTTGCCGCGGGTATGGTCGAATGCGTTTCTATACACACTTTTACTGAATGTTACATATACAGGCCATGACAGTGGACTCATTGTGTTCAAGCTCGAGCGCGAACGGCCCGCCTTTTCAGTTCACGGTGATTCGTTATTTTACATTCGGGATAAATACGTTCGAGCATACGAGTTTAATTCCGGTTCCGACATCGGCCTTCTTAGTGTCCGCAAATTCGGCAGTCCTTATGTCCCTCCTCGAACGCTGAGCTACAACCCAGCCGAACGGTCTGTTATCACCACGATATCCTCCGACAACGGCTTGTTCGAGCTGTCTTCTCTACCCACGCAAACGAACGGAGAGGTCAAAGACTCGTCCACGGATGGTAAGCATGGTTGGGCCCATAGCGCGATTTTCGTAGCAAGGAACAGGTTCGCTGCCTTGAACAAGACCACACAGGTAAACCAAATCGTGTCAGTCAGTTTTGTGGTCGCTCAGCGTTTGTTAGCTTATCGAGGTTCGGGACTTGTCAAACTCCGTGGTGAAAGGGATCAAGGCGCCGATCCAGACCAACGAGATCTTCTATGGTGGGACCGCGTGTCTGATCCTAAGCTCGACATCGTCGGTTGCTCTTTACGATATCCAACAGCAAAAGATTATTGCCGAGATAAACAGTCCCCCTGTCAAGTATGTCGCTTGGAGTTCAGACGGGCAACTGGTCGCCTTGATGAGCAAGCACAGTGAGTGTCCAACTTGGGTCATGTTTTCCGATGCCGTAACCTCGCTTGGTTAGCGATTACCATCGCCAATAAAAACTTTGCTCAAAGCAGCCTGATCCACGAAACCATTCGTATCAAGTCCGGGGCTTGGGACGACGCGGGCGTCTTCATCTATTCTACTCTCAACCATATAAAATATTGCCTTCCTCAAGGGTACGTCGAATGCCGTCCATGACAATCATGGACGTCGACACTAACCACCCTTCGTTCTGAAGCGATAATGGGGTGATCTGCACACTCGATAATCCCGTGTATCTCACGCGCATCAAGGGCAAAACTGCTCACTGCTTGGATCGTTCTGCGCGCCCTCGCACAATTACATTTGACCCTACGGAGTACCGGTTCAAGCTTGCTTTGCTCCGGAACAATTATGAAGAAATGCTACACATTATACGCACATCGACGCTCATTGGCCAGAGTATTATTGGATATCTGCAGCAAAAAGGGTTCCCCGAGGTAGATGTGGACATGTTTGTTTTGAACGGTTGTCTGACACCTGTTGGTGCAGATTGCATTGCATTTCGTCCAGGACAAGAATACGAGGTTCGACCTTGCTATTGAATGTGGAAATCTCGATGTAGCATTGGAGACCGCGAAAGCGATCGATCGACCAGAGTGTTGGGAGCGTTTGGCGCAGCAGGCGCTCAAGCAAGGAAACCACAAAGTAACTGAGATAATCCTCAGTCTGCGGGCATTGACTGAATGCTCTATTATAGATCGTCGAAAAGGCCTACCAGCAAACCAAAAACTTCGATCGCTTGTCGTTCTTATATCTTGCTACTGGCAGCATGGACAAACTATCCAAGATGCAGAAAATCGCGGTTGCGAGAGGGGATCCAATGTCACGTTTCCATAACGCATTGTATGCCGGAGACGTACAAGGAAGAATTGCCGTCTTACGGGACGTGGGTCTTCGTATGCGCTGATCTTTGAACGCGATTGGGCTGGATTACTGATCTGAGCCGTAGACCCGCTTGCTTACTTGACTGCAAAAACAAACGCCTTGGAAGAAGAGGCCGCCGAAATCTTGGAAGCCGCTGGACTGAGTGAAGCGGACGTCGACGACGTGCCCTCATTCGGTCAGTCGACACTCAAGCCACCGCCGATCATCACTTCCACCGTAAACCTCAACTGGCCGTCCCTCTCGACCAGTGAGAGCTTTTGGGACCGTGCGCTTGCCAACGGCACCCTGGATGGAGGTGGTGAGGTTCCTTACGTCAACGGTATTGATGCTTCAGCTGCCGCTGCTTCCTCCGCACTCGATGACTGGGCAAAGGAAGAGGAGGTCCCTGAAGTTGATGCTGATGAGGCTGGATGGGATCTTGATGCTGAAGATGCCGAGGGCGAGACCAATACGGAGGAAGAATTTGAAGATGCCGTAGGTGATGATGAGGATGAAGTGGCGGGTGCGACCCCTGGTGTGAGTGAGAACGAACTGTGGGCACGCAACTCGCCGTTTGCTGCGGATCACGTTTCGGCGGGGTCTTTTGACAGCGCTATGCAGGTGAGTTGCGTTGGATAAGCAAGTACGGAGATACTCAACGATCTTCAGTTACTGAACCGGCAGTTTGGGGTTGTCAACTTTACACCTCTGAAGCAGTTGTTCCTTCATGTCTACCGATCGTCGCACGCTTACGTCTCTACCATGGCGTCTCTGCCCCCTCTTCAGGTCCACGTAAGACGCAATCCATCAGAAACGTCGCCTGGCCGGGTGTTACCTGTCGTGGTGCGATCGCTGCAGTCAGTGCGAACCGAGCTTTCGGAAGGTTTCCGATACGTCTCCGGCAACAAACTTCCCGAGGCGCAGGCTGCATTCCGATCTGTGCTGCAATCACTGCTATTGGTAGTGGTTTCTTCGGATGAGGAGGCCAAGGAGGTTCGTCCATGCGTTCTCTCGTGTCCGTTCTGATGGTGTTGACCGGTGGAAATTATAGTGGCGCGACACCGTTGTTTCCGCACGCGAATACCTTCTCGGCGTTTCGATCGAATTAGAACGACGACGCGTTGCTCAAGATGAGCCAGACAATGTCCGTCGACAGTTGGAGCTCGCTGCATACTTTACGCACTGCCAACTGCAACCGCCACACCTGCAAATAGCATTGCGAAGTGCGATCGGAGCGTTTGCAAAAGCCAACAATCACGCCACCGCTGCCAAGTTTGCGAGACGTCTGCTAGAGCTTAACCCCGACCCGAAAATTGTTGCGCAGGTGTGTTCTAGTAGGTGTTGTAGGTGGCGTGATGCTCATCCACCTTTCAGGCTCGTCAACGGATCGCGGCAGGGGATCGAAACCCCCGGAATGCAGTGGAGATTTCTTACGACGAGTTTACCGAATTTGATGTCTGTGCAGCCACATATACGCCGATTTACAAGGGGTCACCTACTGTACGATGCCCGTATACGGACGCGACGTTCCTGCCGGAATTCAAGGGGAAGCTTGACCCCTTGACGGAGCTGACGGAGATTGGGATGACTGCGAGTGGGCTGCCTGCGCCGCGGTGAGGCTACACTTAGGTCGATAAAGGTATAGACAATGGGTTGGTGTAAATACTTTCTCGAGATGCATGACCAGTCATGTGATTCACAAAACTCGACGCGACTGACCTCGCGTCTCTGTCATCTGCACGACATGGACGACGACAACGCAGCAGCCGAGATCGCCTGCTTACTGCAGAGCCCAGGGCCACCACCCCCCCAGCAACCGCCTCCGCCTCCGCCTGCTCAGACGAGTGTGCAGGAGAAGACGCTTGAGGAAGTCCTCGAGTCGTCGACGGAACTCATCCAAACGTTCGCCGTCACGATCAATCAGAACATGATGCGAGAGGCCAACCACACGGAAGAGTTTAGACGAGGTATCACGCGCATATATGCTGCTTCTCGTTGACGACGCGGCACTCAGAGTTCAAGCGACGGCTGATTCGGGCGATCGTCAACACGTATATATGGGCGATGGCGCGGCTCGCACGCGAGACGGAGATGGCTGAAGGCAGACTCGCCCAAGACATGCAAGCGTTATTATTGGCTCAAAGGGAGCAAGGCATGTCACCTCCACCCCCTGCTACGTTTTTGGGTGCATAGCTCTGTCACTGTGTCTGGTCGTACGCTGTGACGAACGCGATGGCTGACTTTTCCGCTGACCAGAACGACTTCGTACACGACTGGTTGAGCTGGTGGCGGCGGTGAGCAGGGCGGTGGAGATGTTTGCCGAGTTTTGATAGAGTGCTGTAAAAGGAAATACGAGATGGTCACGGTTGAGCGAGGATGAGCAACTAATACGTAGACATTTCTCAGCGCCATCACACCAGAGTCAAGATGGCCCTCGCAAAGGGCCCTCACTGTTCGTTCGTCCTCCTCGCTGAATTCGACATCGACAGCGGGGCCCAGCTCACTTACCAGTTCCCTCAGCCCCTCGGGACTGACGAAGGGTGAGTGCCCTTGAACTCGTCATGACCACTCACGTCACACCCACCGACAGTCTCCTCGCAAACTTGATGCTCCCCGATGGTGCGGAGCGTCATCTCGAAGACTGGACCATATTCTTCCTCAACCAGACCCCGTTCAACACCATATCCCCCGTCCTCGCGATCGAGACCTCCGAATCCTCTGATGACCTTTCAGGCGACCGTCCCGAGCTCATATACGTCCTCAACCTCGTCCGGACGAAACACGACAAGACTGCTCGGAGGTGCGTGCGCTTGTCCGAACCCCATCGCGACCAAGACCTGACATGCGCGCAGAGGTGCCGTTGTCAAAGCAATGGCCATTTGCACGCGCCATCCGTTCATTCAGATCTTCAAGGCGAGTATCGCCATAGTCGTTCAGTCATGTGCACTCACCCTACCCACAGCCCGTCCTCCTACTCGCCTTGGATGACTACTTTGCCAACCCATCGCAAGACTGCCTCGCACGCCTCTTCGATGCCATCAACTCCATGAACATCACCGGCGTCCCCGAACTCACTCGGTCCGAGAAACTCGTCATGCGCGCCTCCGAGCGCAAAGATATCTTTGGCGAAAGGTTTACTTCTCCGAGGGTCCCAGACCACACGCCCAACGCGAGCGGTAAGCTGCAGCATAGGACCACCGCGTCGTCGGGGTCGCACTCAAGCGATGACGGCATACTCCTTCGGCGACATCCGCCTGGCGAGGGCACGCGTGAGCGTTCGACGACCGAGAGCAGCGTCGCCAGTTCGCATCCACCACCGAACTCGTCCTCCCCGTCCGACTCATCGTTCTCCCTCGGGGGGAGTGCGGTCTGGGTCGGCGATGAGAGCGGCATCCTAGATAACAATCAAGTCGGCGTCGCGATCGGCGGCGGACCAGGGAGCGTTTCATCTGGTACGCAGGCCAGTCGGGGTCGCAGATCCACCGACGCATCCTCTTCGTCGTCCCATGTTCGAGAACAAAATGCTTCTGGCGGCGCGATACCCACAACCTCGGACCCGCAATTACGTTCTGGATTATCCAAAGATACCCACTTTTTCCAAACAGCCATAGCTTACAAAGGACATCAGTTACCCATCAAGCTACCTCTCTCCACGTTCCCCGAAGAAGTCGGCGATGTCAGTCCCACGATTCATTTTCGGCGCGACGTGAGCTGACGTATATGATCCCAGTATTCCTTAATTCAGCTTATACAGACATTTTCTGCACCAATTGTGACCGTTTCTGGACCATACCATCCGCATTTACACACGAACGGAAATCTTACTCATCCCATAATAATTCTCTTTAATGCACTCGTCACTGGAAAACGTATACTCTTTCTAGGCCATAACATACCCGCAGGTCAAGTTGCCAACTATGTCTTGTCAGCATGTGCATTGGGTTCAGGATGCGGCGCGATCCTGAGAGGATTCATCGAACGTGCATTTCCGTACGCAGGGTTGGCGGGCGGCGAGGACTGGGTTACCATGTAAGTCGAGACGTCGCTCGAAAGTAGGGACGCTGATGGCGTATGAATCCACAGACCCGCATACATTGCAGGTGTTACGAATCCGATTTTTGAGACGTCGGGATCGTGGGACTTACTGATGGACATTGGAGCTGGTCGCGTCGTGGTCTCCAAGGACATCCATATTTCTTTTCCTGTGATTGCCACGCCTTCGACCATCCTTCCCCTTGTTCCTCGTGTGGGAGTCATTCGTTCTGAAAACTCGGCGGCGAGCGAGGAAGAAATTGCACGGATAGCCACGCGCGACGGGGCCCCGACCAGTCAAAAATCGGACTTTACGGCACGGCCTGATAACTTGGACAATTTATTCATCGAAGACGTACGTGCTCTGTCGACGATCGAGACGTGGCCAGGTTGACCATGCGTGCTTTCCAGTTGGTTTCTGCCATTACGTCACACTTTGGTGAGACGCTCGTACGGATGCGATTCACCGAATACGTAAGGGGATTCGTGCGGCTTGCGTCGCGGTATGAAGAAGTCGCAACTGGCTCGACGGCCTTGTGGTTCCCGACTGTTCCTTTCTCGGAAGGATCACTGGGGAGCGGTGTTGTGTTCCCGGATGAAACGCTGTTCACCAAGGAATTGTCCGCCAACGCCAACCGCATCGAAGGTTGGCGGAGGACAAAGACGTATCAGTACTGCACGATGGTACGTACGCATGTGGCGCATGTCTTTTTCCGACGATGTCTCACGGAGCGACAGGACCTTCAAAAGCATCGCGCCACGGACGCGATCCAAGGGTTCGATCTCGCACACCAACTTTATCGCCTTCGTCTTGCGAAAAATCTTCCTGACGCCGAGGCTGAGCTGATCGTGCGCACTATTTCAGAGAACGTCCGGACGTACGAGCAAGTCGTCGAGGTGCGTCTTTGTTGTCCATTGGATGACGGGCAAGGTGATTCATCCGGTGTCTTCGTACAGTTGTTGTCGTACATGCCTCCTCATATCGGAGGGCTTCTCCCTCTCGGTTTTTGCCTGTTCCATCAACTAGAGTCAGTACGGGAGGCAACGGTGGACATCTTTAACGAGCTGAGAGCACACCCGGTAACGTGTTCCAGCTCTACCACGTCGTACTGCAACTCATTGGGCCACAGGTCGGTGTGATATTCCTGCAAGCTCTCAACCACTTCCAACGTTATGCCTACGTGCGACAAGCCCACGCGCGAGAATCCCGCGCCAAAGAGGGCGGCGGACCGACCATCAACAACCATCTCGTCCCTCCACTTCCGCTCGTCCCGCGCACGCCGTCCAACCGAAGTGAGATCAGTCTTGGCGGGGGCGGAGGGTTCTGATTGTTTTGATCCCAACCCACTTTTTCACTTGATTGTACACCATAGCTTACTTTCGACCTTCTTGCGTATATATCCATTTTGTGGAGCTGGTTATTACACGTCTATACCTCACCCGGGGTCAATCAAACTTCGTAATGGGTAGAACCAAAAGAATCGTTCGCACATCTACATTCTGAGAGTACATTCGGAGCGGCGACAGTTGGACCACAAATGGCCGACATGGATACATAACAAAAAACACGGGTACCTCTCCAAACGTTGACACTGGCAGTCCTCGTGAACATATATCCATCGCGAGTCATACCATCGACTCCTCCCGTCGAGCATCCAAGGCGTTCAAATGCGGGAGACACAGCGACGTCACGGACTGGAAGAGCGTCCCAACGCTCGCCTCCTCAGGATGTATGACGCACAACATGAACACGAGCGTCGCGGCGATGATGGCCGCCGCAACCATGGCGACGAGCCTGCTGACGCTCTGAGATGCGACAAAAAGGAACTGGGCGGTGAGGAGGCCGACGCCCCAGAGGTAGCTCGCCCTGGGGAGGCTGAACGCGACTGAAGAAGGCAGGAAGCCAACCGTGCTTGATCGGGCGAAGCGCAGGTAACGTGCCTATGTAGGAGGAACGGTCAGCGAGCCGTGCAGGCTGGATATGGGGAAAACGGGGGGACGCACGCCAACGGAGGCACTGGAGTCG